>VXCM01001578.1:0-204141 GCA_014773175.1 Lucifuga dentata
GATGTACCATCGGCAGATAGAGGGAGTGGCTGACATCATGAAATCCTACCAGTGGCTAGAAAAGGCTGGTCTGAAAGACTGCACAGAGGCTCATGGCAGCACAAGAGCAGGCCCTCAGCACCAGATCCATAGAGGCAGGGGTCTACCACACCAGACAGGACCCACAGTGCAGGCTGTGCAAAGACACCCCAGAAACAGTCCAACACATAGTAGCAGGGTGTAAGATGCTAGCTGGGACAGCGTACACTGAGAAGCATAACCAGGTGGCTGGGATAGTGTACAGGAACATCTGTGCCGAATACGGACTGGAAGTCCCTAAGTCCAAATGGGAGACACCACCAAAGGTGGTTGAGAATGGCAGAGCTAAGGTCCTGGGACTTGAAGTTCCAGACAGACAAGCAGTTGCTGGCTAACCAACCAGACATGGTGGCGGTTGACAAGGAACAGAAGAGGGCCGTTGTGATAGATGTGGCAGTCCCAGCTGATAGCAACATCAGGAAGAAAGAGCATGAGAAGATCAAGAAGTACAAAGGACTGAAAGAGGAACTGGAACAAACATGGAAGGTGAAGTCCAAAGTGGTCCCAGTGGTAAATGGAGCACTCGGGGCTGTGACCCCCAAACTGGGAGAGTGGCTCCAAGAGATTCCAGGGACAACATCTGAGGTCTCTATCCAGAAGAGTGCAGTCCTACGAACAGCTAAGATACTGCGCAGAACCCTTAAACTCCCAGGCCTCTGGTAGAGGACCCGAGCTTGAGAAAAACACAAACAACCACCCCATGGGGGAGTGAGAGGGAGATTTATATATATATATATATATATATATATACACACACACACACACACATACACACACACACACACACACACACACACACACAGTATATATATGGTTTATAGTAATCAAACATCTGCCTCACTAACCAATTTACACATTTGTAACTCCCATGTTTATATCAGATTATTTGATTTCATTTTGGCATACAGTCTGGGTTAACCTACATAAGTATTATTTACATGTTTGCTTCTCTAGCCTTTGTTAGAAATTCTTATGGTTATCTAAAACAGAACAGCAGCACTAAAAATTTTTAACATTTTTGCTATTACTGTATATATACATGTGTATATATACATACATATATGTGTATATATATATACATATATATACACACACACACATATATATATATATACACACACATATATATATACACACATATATGTGTGTGTGTATATATATATATATTCTGTAGTCTTGGAGATATCGTCAGCTTTAAGATCCCATAATTAACAGTCTGAATCCTACTAATATCACACAAAGCATCTGTGGCAGTGGGGTGTGTTTTATATCAGTATTAGTTGAGAGGCAGCTCTGGCTCACATGCTGCAGGGCAACTGTGAGTAATTAGGTAATCAGCATTTATGTCAATTTATGTCTCCTGCAGTGAGGCTGGAGTCCCTCTCCTACTGCATGCCAGCAGCTCTACCGAAACCTGTCAGACCTGAACGTGGCTCGGATTTTTGCTTATTTGTTCATTACCTCCACCAAGAAGGTTATGTGCTCATTGTTTGTTTGTTAGCAGGATATCTCAAAAAGTTATGGATGGAATTGGATAAAATTTGGATGACAAACAGATAATGTTGAGAGGGATAAGTGATTACATTTTGGAGGTCATCTTAATCATATTCTAGATCCAGAAGACGTTTTAGCCTATAATTGGCTGCACATACACAGTGAGTAGGTGCACCTACAGAAAGCTAGTCTGGATTGTAATGGTCTCAAGGCACCTGAGAGGGAATGTGTGTGATGTGGACATCCTGAGTGTTACTGGAAGGAATAATCATCCATGCAAATAGGACTGATGATCAAGTTTGTTAGCCTACCAAACTCAGTATATACTGATGAGGACCTGGGGGNATATCAGGTTTTGATGGTTTCAGGCTGTATGTGTGGCTGTCTATGATAAATTCCTAGTGCAACCAGCAGCACTGGTAGAGGCTAGTAGCCCTGCTTCACCAGGTGTCACGTATGATGGCATATTAGGGGCATATAAGATGGAAAGAAAAAAAATGAGGGGGGGGCATTATTTCAAGTTTTTAAAGCATACAGACTTTTAAAACTTGCAAATTTGCGAGTTTTGAAAACTCAAAATAATGTCCCTCTTGTTTTTTGGGGGCTGTTTTTCGTTTTATATGGCCTTAATACACCATCATAGTCACTGCCTTCTGAAACACTGAATATGAAATAAATTTAAAGTACTTTTAATTAAAAGTAATAACTCTGATTAGGGATTTCCATACCTTGTTGGTTTAACGCAGACATGGGCACTGTTTCACAAGACTGTGTTCTTACTCATTGGATATTTTAGCAATTGATAAATAACTCTTTATTAGACTCTGTAGATGCAAGCCTGCACTCTATTCTGAGCAGCTCATTATCCTCTGGTTGTGTCCCTGAATATTTTAAGAATTGTTATGTTCAGTCCCCATTAAAAAAAGAAAGCCTGGTAATCCTTTTGATCACACAAAATGCAGACACGTTGACTTTTAGCACAATACAACGTTGAAAATGTTTTTTTCAGAGTTGTAAATGGCCTCTTTTTCAATGCTAACGCTGGGTACAACACTTCATGTGCCTCTTAATCTTAATTTTGTCTTTTCACAGTTCTTCATTACAAACCTTATACCTTGAATTGATTTTATACTACAAACGGGTCATGCAATTAGAAGACATGATATCCCAATTTCAATGTAGATAACACACTATTACATGATAAGATCAACAGAAATGGTAAAACACGTGTATGAAATTGACTTGAATGTGCAAACCATTGATGTCTAAAGTTTTGCCTCTATTATGGCACTATCATCAGACACATTAAACTAAGCCAGATTCTTGAATCTCAAAGAAAAAAATACAAAAAACTTTGACCAAGACGCTGGCCTCAGAGCTGGATTTGGGCTGCATATGCTGATTCTTTTCCCATCCGCTCTTAATATGCAGTATTTGCAGAATTTTCCACCACCCTTTGTCAGATCCCTAACTGGTGGAATCATTTTTGGACCATTTTTTATTTACATGTATTTGGGATTTCTTCTTTTTGTTTGGCAAAACAGAAAAAAATACTTGAACTGGAAGACCAGAGATAGTTAATGAAACTTATGACAAGACCATGTTAAAACTGGCATACTAAAATTTTCTATCAATAAATCAGTGATTCAGCAGCATAGCAGCAAGTTCAGTTACTAATTCAAACAAAAGTGGTAACACTTAAATCAGTAAGCAGTATGATCTTTAATTATACTTGCATTACCATGTGTGCTTCATGTGGGCAAACAGTTGTGATGTGACTAAATTACTACTGAGCCTAATGGCACTTGAAAACTGGAAGGGCACTCATTAAAGTGCATACTTTTGCCAACGACTAACAAGCCAAGAAAAAATGTGTCTTGTTCTAATAATATACGATATGATATTAACAGAGCTTGATAACTTTATTTGTCATAACAAGCAATAGTTTTTAAAAATGTATCTTGATCCAGACCAACTTGCATCTATTGAGTTTGGTGTATTACGTTTGAAGAAATCAACAAAATTCTCAAAAATTCTCTAACTCACAACATTAAGAAATAATTTGGATATCTGCACCAAAATTTAATATGTTCTTCTCTGAGCCATACTCCACCTTTCCATCAAGTTTTGCCAAAATTGGTTCATAACAGTCCAACTAACCAACGGACATGGGTGACAACTTAATTTCCTTGGTGAAGTAATTAACACTCTGTTTTGCGACACAATGGAATCTGTCTTTCTGTGTCACTGTTTAGCCAATAAGTTCATTCATTGTTAAGTGATTCTGCTCAATACCAGTAAAAACTATACCATGCTTCAGGAGACAGGAGAAGGAAATTTGCTTTCAGCATTCTCAGATACCCTATATTGGTTGTCACTAGTATGGAAAGATCCCATGTTGCCTTGGGTGATATGAGGAAGGGATTCAGCTGTATGATTGATCTGGTTCACCAAAGTTTTATTGAAACAGCTTAAAGAATGCTTACAGAAGAAGCAGGCATTATCAGGTGTCTGTTAAAATAAGTGCATTTCAAAGATTTCTTGGTATCCTCTGTGCTTGCTGGTGGTGCTGATGCCTTTGATCATCCAAATAACAACAAATTAATTTTGTCATCTACTTACCTTAAACAACATAATTATGGGCATTCATAACCCTGTTCAATTCTTTGGGTTTATATAATTGTAGCGCCCCCTGGCTTTACCCTCCTCTAAACGCCAGGGGTGCCCTGAGTTCGATTAACTCTGATCTATTTATTTTAATCTAGGTCCCGTTTATCTATTTTCTTTTATTGTCTGTGGTCCCCATTGAAGTAATTTTCTTTTCAGGTAAGGGTAAACTCCCATGTACATGTAATTAAAAACACACAGTCCTTAAACTTAACTGGAACTTTACTTAATCAAGTAAATCCCATCCATCCATCCATCCATTTTCTTTACCCATTTGTCCTGTTAAGAGTCACGGGAGAGCTGGAGCCTATCCCAGCAGTCATAGGGCGAGAGGCGGGGTACACCCTGGACAGATCGCCAGTCTATCGCAGGGCAGAAATACATCCCCATAAATGTAAATGAAAATAAAGTTTAGCCCAATTTCCCACTGGGCTGCATAATTATTTTTGACACAAAAATTCAATAATGGAAGTAGACTGAAAATCCAGTGAAAGATGCTAAATATAACAAAACATACCCTATTCATGTAGGGGCAACCACATTGGCCCCCACACCCATGCCTTTCTATTGGAGTTCTTTGTACTTTTTATGTGGGTTTGATAACTGGCCCTGCTTAATTATGTTTTAATAATAATAATAATAATAATCTTTATTTATATAGCACCTTTAAAAACAGAGTTTACAAAGTGCTTTGACAACTAATAAAGCAATCAACAAAACAGACAGATCAACACAAAATAAAAAATAAGGCATTAAAAACAATATATAAAACACTAAAAAATGACATCACATAAAAGCAAGTCTATAAAAATGTAAAATGTAAAATGTATAAAATCTCTTAAGCTGAGATTTAAAAGCGGACACTGATTTGGCAAGCCTCAGATCCTCAGGCAGATCATTCCAGATTGGGGCTCTAACCGCAAAGCCCCAGTCACCTTTGGTTTTCAAGTTAAAATTGGTAATAGTAAGGAGGTTAGAGCCTGAGGATCTTACGCTGCGTGCTGGCTCATAAGATGTTAACATGTCACAAATATAACTAGGAGCCAGACCTAAACGAGCTTTAAAAGTAATAAGAAGAATTTTAAAATTAATTCTAAAATGAATAGCGAGCCAATGGAGGGATGCCAGGACAGGGGTGATGTATACTGGAACCAGTAAGAAGCCGAGCTGCTGCATTCTGAACATGTTGGAGGCGTGAGATTAATTTTTGATTAATGCCAGAAAGGAGGCAGTTACAATAGTCCAGTATGGAGAAAATAAGACTGTGAATGACCTTTTCAAGATTACTGTAGGATTTGGTTTAATTTTCACAATGAATCTGGGTTGGAAAAAGCAGGACTGGACCAATTTTTTAACATATGGTTCAAAAGTCAAATCACAATGCATCTACATGGCATTTATTAATTGTTGCACTTTGCTGGAGCAACTGATCCAATCCAGTGAGCATTTCTGGGAGAAGGCAACAAGTCAGGAAACTGTCATCAGTGGATTTAATAGAAGCAGTGTGCAGTATGTACCATGGTGATTTGGAACATAACGAGCCTCAAAAGGATTTGAAGATTTGAACACACACATGCTGGTAGATTCTAATGAAAATTTTGTCAACTTTATCATGTATTTACTACACTCCTTGTAAGCAACCCAGTGTGAGTACTGGAAATCCAACAGTCTAAAGGAAAAGAAAACCAATTTAATATACACTTTCAATATAATAGCTTAGACTATAAGACATTTTCCGATAGATGGTGATGTGTAGTGTGGAGCCAGAACAAAATACAATCCAGAATTGGGTATAAAAGCCAAACATTATTTTGATTTAGCCAGGTATACTGAATATAAAAAAAAATGGAAACAATCTATTTGAGGTTTCTTATGGTGATTTTGTGCTGCAGACAGTGACATATTGCTATCTGTAGCACATCACATCCCATTTTATGTGCAGATTCTCTATTTTTGGTCACTGCAGAAACTGAAAAGCATTACATGTGACAGATTTTCAAGCATGTCACAGTTCATTGGAGCCACTTTCTTTTATGATTATTTTTTCTTTTTCCAAACATCTGATTGAGTAGTTTTTTTTTCCCTCATCCTTCCCTTATATTAGGTCTACTCATTTTTTTTTGCCCATTCCCCTCTTTCTTTCCTTCTCATTCAGCCCTCCCCCCATATTCAGTCATGAAGCACTCTGACTACAGTCACGTGTTGCTTCATACTTTCACAACCCACCCCCTTCCCCGAAGGCAAGCCATTTCAGGATATTTCACAGTAGAGCGACACACCAAGTCTGTCACTCACACACACCACACACACTTCATTCTTCATATCTCTAACCTGCCACAACTGATAGGGTTTTACCGTATCAAGATGTTTGGTGTCCCTTTGGCAAATGAGCGAAGCAGCAACAAAAGGAATGAAGGGAAGGAGCAGCATAATTCATAAATGGATTCATAAATGTATGAATGCAGGTGTGCTAAATATAAAACCTGCTTTATTTATTTTCTCCCCTCCCCCCCCCTNCCCTCCCCCATCCACTCTCCCCAACCGAAATCATTCAGCTCATGCGTCTGCATTGCTCTCGGTGGAGCTGTTCTAAAAATAGAGGTCTTTCCCGTGCCTGTTCCACAATTATCTGAGTCTCTCTCTCTCTCTCTCCTGTGTTTCTCATGCAGTCTTAATGCTGCCTGTTGTCATGCAGATGCGTGTGCGCGCACACACACACATACACATACACATATGCACAGACACGCATGCACACGCTCACATTAATTTAATCTGGCTACTTATTTTGCTTCACCTACACACACTTTGTTCAGATTAGTTGTTTATAAAAACAGCTACAGCAGTAAGCAGCAACAAGGTGACTTGGCTCCACTTTGATAGTTAATGAGATGAAGGGAAAAAGGCACTTCCAAGCTACAATAATCAAATTTTAACCAATAGGGTGAAGAAAACAAACTCCAAATTAAATTGCCTGACACAAGCCTGATGTATCTTATTAAATTGTTATGGTAAAGGTGACACAGCACAGCAACATAATTATTGAACTGAAGGTGTGTTAGTCGGCCTATGATGAATCTATTCTAAATCCAACATTTATTGTCCTTAGTCAGCACCAAGTCCTTAGATGCTTGAATGTCTTCACCAGCTCTCAGATCCTTTTACACCTTACATTAAAAGCTTTTCTCATTATCTGGATTCTGTATTGTGGTTGGATCTCAATATGGGTCATTATGCTGTCAAAGTCCATGTTTCCTTCTTGCTCCAAATATGAGCTTCATTTGATTGTTGTGTAAACCTAAAGTAATTCATTCTCACATTAGGGTTTTTCATGTTTTAAATTCATGGATGCTACAGCGCCTTCAGGAAAATTGTTCCCATTATTTGATTTATGTCATTTTTAGGAATTCTTCTGTTCACAATCAGTGACAAACACATACACTCTAGTGGGCAAGGAACAAATGAAAAAAGGTGCATCTTGTCCTCAAAGGGGGTTAGGAGTAGGGTTATTTTAGTGTGAGAAGGTTATTTTTGTCCTAATGTAACACCAGAACAGCACTTAAGTTAATCACCAGGACGACTAGGCTGAGCAGAGGTGTGCTCGGGGCACATTGTAGCTGTAAATAGAGTCAGATAGAGTTTGGCGTCCCCAAATGGATGTTAAATAGATATGAAGGTATATGCAAAGAGAAGGATGGAGACAGACATGCAGCTGAATTTGGTAAAGCAAATCTTTCAGTTTGTTTATTTTATTCTGTTAAATAAGCTTGTCATGACAAAATGGCATTTCAGCAGTCCCATGAAAGCTGTACATTTGATTAGTGCTTCCACTACGTATCATGTGCGTCCACAGCAAAACAAAAAAATAAAGTGACCATAGTCTTCAGCAAAAAAGATCAATGAACAGAGCACATGTTTTACTAAGCCTTTCCATAGCTCATCTCATTGAGATGAGATGATTTTTTTTTTGTTTTGTTTTGTTTTTTGTTTTTTGTTTTGGCAATCTTGAGTCCACCATATGCTGCCAATTAGTGTTTAGGAAAAAACAAGTTCTGGATTCTGAATTGCTTAAAGCAAAAGTTTACTAAGTAAGGAAATTAGGGTGAAATACATGGACAATTAAGTAATTGGCATTTTCAACCTAGCATGTCTGTGTCTTTCAATCTGTCTGTAGCATACACTAAAGTAACAATGCCAGTTTATTACTGCTACAAGGGAACACAATGACAATTAGCTTTGAAATGATAAACATTCAACAAATTAAAATGCAAACACACTGAATGTCACATCACTAGCGTTGGGGGTTTTCCAAGAGTTGTGATTGCACAGATTTGCTTCATCAAAAGCAAGACTAACATTCTCAGAAGTTTTTGATGTTCATATTTAGTTTTGCCCCCACCCGCATTGCTGGTTGTGTAGTAAGAAAGCACAGATTGGCCTCCACTAAACTAAGGATAGCATTAGATGATTTATCCCTTCCACTTCATAATCATTTCCATGTTAACCTACTCAACTGTATTTAACTTTTTTTCAAATTCTTTATAGTCAAGTGTCTCATGCCTTCATTTTTAATCTTTTCTAGCTGCCTTGGTCAATGTGACTCTGTGACTGACTGTGTTCCCCATCCTTTAAATTTCTGCAGTATTAAATTTGATGTCATTTCAACCAGTGGGTGACACCCGTGTGGCCCTACAATCAGCCTGCTAATGTGTTCATTGCCATTCAGTACTTAAAGACCAACACTAGCAGCAGGCTAATCTCCTCTATATTAACACAACAATAACAGCCTTTTGCAAATTACACAATCAACAAACTATTAAAAGAGTGAAAAAAAAATAAGCAGAAGCACAGGGATAGCTTTGAAAGATCATGCCCAGTGTGTTGTAATATATTGTCTTAGCAGATGATACACATTTTGTATGTATTTGTGACACTAATACTGACCACCAAACACCATCAAAATACCCTACAGCTCTACTTATGTTAGGGAGAAACTTTTAGGCCTTCATTCTCCTCTGCTCCCCACAAATCTTTTCTATTTTTTCTGTAGCTAAATTGTACAACATCATGACAGAAATCTGCAGTTTCTGTGGTGATATTGTTGCACTTTGGTTCTGTGAAAAGGAATTAAGTATAGAATTTTCGTTATGTCTCACTGATGAGAAAGCAGGTGTGCCAAGTTTAAATTGGCAGACAGAAATAAAAAGGGAAGTAAACAAAGAAACAACTATTGTAAAAAAAAAAAAAAAAAANTAAAAAAAAAAAAAAAAACGCACATTTCTCTGTCCCTGATTTCACATAGAAATGAATTTATAAAACACAATGGCATTGTCATTAATTAATTGTATGATATGGATGGAATGAGATATGTAATATATGGATTCCAAAATGATATCCCGTGCATGATATCGACATGCTCAACATTTGCATGTCACCACACTTTTTTTTTTTTTTAACGTNCTTTTTTTTTTTTTTAACGTGGTAAAATTATCCTATGATTCCGCAAAGTGGCTGACTTCTGACTTTACAATGTATGGCATTGCACAATGCCCCACATTCACTACGATTTAGCAATTCTCTTACTAAGGCAAAGCGCAATGACAGTTCAGTGCTCCAGGAAAGACTGCATGTTTCTATCTCACATGATATGATCATGCCTGCAGAACGAAAAAAAAATATTTGGAAGCGAATTATATTTCCAGCTGAAGGATTTTTGAATAAATGCTATGATTCAGTTATATGACAACGGAGGACGATTCTAAACATATTAACCATAATAAGTTTGTATAAATTAGGGTCCCAAAGAGAAGCATATATCATCATCATCATTATTATTACCTCTGCCAAGGAAGCTATGTTTTTACCTGCATCTGTTGGATTTGTTTGTTTGTTAACAGGATTACTCAAAAAGTTATTAATCATTCTGGTCAAAATTGAAGTCCAGATGCAGATCGACTTTAAAAAAAAAAAAAAAAAAAAAAAAAAANATTTAAAAAAAAAAAAAAAAAGCAATTTAGTCCAGATCCTGACAAATTGTATTTTTACAACACTGTTTTAAGACAAAAAGCAAGTAAGTCCTATTATTGTGGTTGCTTTATCATTTCTTTCTCTTTAAGCAGAGCCAGAGAAATTTTTTCTGGTGCAGCTTGCCCTAGGTATGTACTCTAATGAAGGCCCTTTTAGTTGTTACTAGAGAGGCATGATAAATGAAAATGAATAAAGGAAAATAAAGTAGAGTGTGTCTGCATAAATTACTGACATTTCATCTGAATGACATTTCAAGTGTATTCATTGCAGTTCTATAAACCATTATATAGATAGATAGATAGATAGATAGATAGATAGATAGATAGATAGATAGATAGACAGATAGATAGATAGGCATGTGCCAGTTGTAGCTCACACTAGCACTGCATGCAGAGGAAGAAAAACAAAGGTATAAAAAGAAATACAAAAGGCTACTAGAGCAGTTGTCTTATGTGTTTGGAAAATATTTCAAATGTGCCATTGATTACTGCATTTGTGATTTAGAATAGTTATGAAGACAGTTACGGTAATAGCTTTCAAAATGTTTTCTTTGTCTCAAGGTCACAGAGCCTGTTTACCAAGTGCACCAAGAAATGCTAACTAACAAATTACAGCATTTTGAGAAAGGTTTATTTGCACAATAAGAATACATACAATGTAATGTAAATATAGAAGAAACAANCATTTTGAGAAAGGTTTATTTGCACAATAAGAATACATACAATGTAATGTAAATATAGAAGAAACAAATCTGCTTTGTCCAAAAAATGTAACGTAAGATTAAATAAATAAATGGATTTGATGTGATGCATATGGATGGCTGTTACTTGTGCAGTCGATGTTGTTGTGCATTTTATGCTGAGTATTTTCATACTGCCAACTCTAGTAGCCTAGGCTATGCCCTTTTGATGCACCGTTGTGCTTTTTTTCTTGCCGTATAATTATATACTCTGACCTCATACCAATCCCCCTATTACGTTGCCTAAAATCACATGTTGAAGACCATTTAAAAAATGTTTTTTCATCTGAGTCCTTATGTCCCCACCACTTTTCAAAACAAAGTGATGCCCTTGATTTTGATTCTGCTCGTGCACTAGCTAGACATGCACATGTGAACACAGCCAAAACATGCCTAAACTACAGCAGATAACCTGAGATTGTGGTAACCATAGACTTAAGAATACTATGCCTTGTCTGACAATGTTGAACAGAATGATAATGGAATCATCAAGCTGCTGTGAGATTAGGGAGGCCACCTGTTCATGTTTTCTTTGATTTTCCTGTAAACCTGTCAGGCTGAGCTTTGCTTGCCTGAGGTTGAATAATCTTCTTGTAATCACTTCATCGATTGACCCCCCCTCTCCATGTGTAAGTATATGGTTGTTGATATGTGAATAAAATCATAACTGGAGTGCAGAAAAAAGGAGAATGGAAGTAAATTTGATAGAAGAATAACTGCCATAGCTTCACATATTTGCCAGCACATATATTTCATCTGAATGGAGGGACCACACCTGACTTACCAAGAAATAAATGAATGGATGAGTAAATAAAAATTGTAAAATATATTAAGAGTAAATAATGGCGGTGAATTTTCAAAGCAAAATGCATGCAGACAAAATGAAAGCTTTTCACCATGGTAGTTTATGTTGTAACAAGCTGATTTCAGTGAGCCTTTCAAAATACAGCAGAGAAATTATCCATGACTTCAGCGATTGAGTCCATGCTTTACTCTTACATTTCAATTAAATTTCTCTGGCACCACCTTTTCTAGCCACCATGGGAGACATTCAGTGCCAATCTAGTCCATCCCTGCTGACAAGCCTTTTGAGAGCCTCCATTGAGAACAGCCCCAAAGGGGCATTTTCTGTTGTGTCATGTGTCCCCAAATAGCCACACAGATCAGCAATCAGAAACCGGTTTTATGTAAGGCATGGAAAGAGTAAGGCAGAGGAAAGAGTAAGATTGTATTTTTTAGAGTCCTAGGTGACATTTTGCTATCAGGGCTGACTTCCAACCACAGGATATCGTACTGTTATAGACATAAAAAAGAAAAAAAACATCTCAACTATGATATAAAGAGGAACATTGATCCATCTCCTCATGTTTCAGTCTTAACCCCTGAAGTCTCTCTGGTACAGTTTCAACTGCTCTTTCTTGTGCTAAAATGAAAGATGAACGGGGGGAAAAAATCAATTCATAAAAAATGACTGATGTAAGAAAATATATTTCCTTGTTGTTAAATTTCTAAACCTCCATCTATCACCAAGACCAAAATAAACCATCCTGTGAAATGATTCATACATTTGTAGATAAAGTTAGCAGTGTTCAGTATATGCTCATGTAGCACAATCTTCCTTATTTCAAGTGTCCACTAACATTATTGCTTGATTAATTTTTATCAGATTGTCAGACTAACTGCCCCCAGAAGATCATTCTTACTTATGACATTAAAGAGCTGAACTTTATGTCAAAACAGCTGATAATTTAACATTTTTGACATTGAAGTAGCCACCTTAGTCCCAAGGAGCTGCAGAGGGTCACAGCATTGTACTACACATGACACTGACAGCCTGCCGCTAAGGAGGTGGGACCGTCCAGTAACAATTTTGTGTTTGAACCAACCATCCATAAACTGTGGTCATAATCCATAAACATTAATGATAAAAAAAGACCTCTAGTGAGAACAAAAGAGAGCGTGAGGAAAAAAGCCAGTTGAGCATTTAATTAAAACCACATGACATGAAACTCAGAGCTGCACAAAGGACCAGCTAAACATTCATTTTTTTTATGTGCTTTTCTCAGAAGTCCTTGTAATCCCTCCTGAGAAATTAGTGAAAAGAATCACTTTGAGATTTAAGTCGGCATAAAAACAAACACCTATTTATTGTAATTTAGTCCAATACAACAGCCCTGTAATAAATACTAACTTTATGAAACTAATAATTTTTAGTTGTTGACAACGTGTGAGTGATGTGTTGATTTAACTCTATGGTCATTTTTGAGGTTGGAGTCTGCGTTGTTGTTTTCCTGGATTGCATTATATTATACAGTGTTTTTAATATTTTGGCTCTTCCATAGAAGTAAAAGAGGCAATCAAAATAAAATGTAGTCCAGTAAAACAATAGTACATTTTGGTTGGCTGGGAGAAGCCTGCATATTTTCAACTAAGTGCTTCCATGTAGATCATCTGATATTGTTAAACTTCTCCAGTTATACAAAGACAACTCCCGTTCATTGGAAGCTTCAACTTCTCTGTTTCATATGTTGCTGCCCCTTAGAGCACACTCTCAAACACACACACATGCTTGTCTGTGAGTAGTGTATGTGCTCCCAAAGTCAGAGTGCCTCTTTAATTTCATCACAATTATTTCCTGCTTAAAAACATGAAGTGAGGACAGGCCATTTAATTTTTAAGGTGGTCCTATGATTGATTAAAGAAATTTCTTAAAATTTGCATGCCTACTTTCAGTCCAGCGTATTTCCCTGTTTTGTTACTAACTTTAAGTCTGAAATATACAAGGGATCTAGTTGACCAGTCTGCTGCATTTGCTCTCCTTAGTTTGTCTTCGGATTCACTAAAATATGATCCCTGTGTCCTTCAGCGTCTACACATGCCTTAAGGTCAGAAGCAACCAAGATTTATGTAACCACGACTCTCCTGACTGCTTGGTGATAAATAATCAAAACAGATAGCTAATGAACTGCCATCCAAGCATAGAGACTAGCTTAATAACAACAGATAAAATCTACAAATTAGTACTATCGTAATAATTACCTAATCAAGTGTTGGCCCATTTAGCTAATATCTTATAGAAGAGATAAATGTTCATATGTAAGAAATAGCCTCCTGGCAAATGTTGGATGACCTTCCAGGAGTAAATTAAAATGACAAAGTAGAAAAATTTAATTTAAATTAAAAGATGATTGTAATGAAAAGTTGACAAGAAGGCTCACTGGAGAGGTGTGCCAAAGCCTGCAGCATATTCTCCAGCAATAAGGAAGAAACAATCTATGTAAAAACTGGTTAGATTTTCTAAGATAGTATCCAGTGCAACTAAAAAGAGGTTTTCAGTCTCCTAATTTTGTGGCCCATGTAGCATTCAGGTCTTTCTCTGGCTGAACCAGCTGACTGCTTGCACACAGAAATGCCACAAAGTGTGTGTGTGTGTGTGTGTGTGTGAGAGAGAGAGAGAGAGAGAGAGAGAGAGAGAGNCCACAAAGTGTGTGTGTGTGTGTGTGTGTGTGAGAGAGAGAGAGAGAGAGAGAGAGAGAGAGAGCGCTTTTTTGTTTGAGTATTTTTGGTGAGAACTCTAAAGCTCTAAAGGCTATAAATGGTAATACTAGTTCTGTGTAAATAGTACATTGGTAAATGTTCTGAAATCTCATTTCAACATCACTACATCATACAGTTCTTTACTGAGGTTGGTGATGTTATTGATTAGCTCAGACCAATAAACTGGGGCTTCTGAGCTTTCTTTCACCTGCGCAATATGCTTGGACTGGGTAGTCCCCATTGCTGACTACTTAATTAGCTGATGCCTTAGTAAATCAGATGCTAATTACACACAGACTTTGAGTGCAAACTGAATGAGAGGTGCAGTGCAAATGTACCCTGTGCTTTCATGGATGTGAGTTTGGCCCTGAATGTGAGCTCCCCTGAGATGCTGCAACCTCTAATTATTATGAAATAAGCCTCAGCAGTATTGGTCCAATAGGAGTACAGACTTAACTAATACCATAAAATAAGAAAAGCAGTTGGTCAATAAATGTTAAATGAATAACTGCTTTTGTTTAAAGCTAACATGATGTCACATCAATTTTGAATCCAGAAAAAAAAAAAAAAATGCNAAAAAAAAAAAAAAATGCACACCCAACTTATGTGTATTGATCAATAAAATAAATTTGATAATAGCTTGTTATAAAGTATTCTGAGATTTTATTATATGTATCCATTAGATTTGAGAATAAAAATTGGTCCTCTCAGTTACCAGCCTTTCATCTGCTGGCAGAGCTACCCAAGGATGCAGAGACTTTAACACAGATTCCATCATCATTTCTTCCACAGCCTGTGTTAACTAAAGGGGGAGGACTCTTGTGGGAGGTCAAGGGTATCAGTGCCTGTAATCTCCAAGGACAGGGAGGACTGTCTCTGACCAATAAAGATACCACAATGCCCTTAAAATACAGAATCATGTGTGTTCAGTGTACTACTGGGCTTCTTACCTTCAACGGAGGTCATATGGCCTGACACTGGCACTGTGAGGTTAGATTATACACTAATAGGGTGAGTTAGAAATTTATGGAGGCTGTCGTGTCATAAACCCAGGAAAGTTGTTTAGTAGAGTCAGAACTCATGGGGAAAGAGACATTAAGGATGTGACACTCCTCAGCCCATCCTTTGTTTGCAGGCTGCAATGCAAGCAAGTAGGTATCAGCATCAAGGTGATAGAGATAAAGAGACACAGAGTCAGTTGTAGCGTTTATATATTGCAACAGTCTTTTACTGGTCACATGATTACAGAGGATCTGTCATGACTATTCATGATTAATGACAATGCTCAGTAAATTAGTTTTTCTGTGTTATGAAAATGCTTCAGTAATGGTGCATTTGGCACATCTGGTTCCAAAAGATATTTCCTGCCTTTTTGACATCAGACGCAATCAGACATATTGATCTTTTCAGTACATAATTAGTTGCATACATGTATATAATGAAACACCTTTAATTAAAAAGGATGAATTACTGCTCACCTTTCACCTCTGCAGCTATAACTAATATTCCTTTAGTCCCTTTCAGCTTTCTAACCCTGTCAAACATTTCTGCAGTGTTTAATAAAGTTGTTCAATGTTCTGCAATGTTTAATAAAGTGAAAACATTTGTAAACCAACTCAGCATCAACTATCTTTCACACATACACCCTATGATCAGTCCAAACTGCTCTGTTATAACAGTTCAGACTCCCCATCCTCTCTCTAATGAACTGAGACAAATACCAGGAAATACAGAAACTGCTAAAAAATTTCACAGAACACTTCAGAAAACACTGCTCTCCTCAAGAACCCAAAGATGCTGTAGCTTATGTCATCAACAATCAAACAAAAATAAATAGAACTTGACAAAGTCAGTTTTTAAGGAGGCAATGACCATACCTCACTATTCATGCTATATGTCGTGCCCAACACATATTGTGATTCTTTTCAATCACTGCTGTTTATTACAGTAACTGGTGGTGAATTATGCTGCTGCCAGTGCTGGGATTTTTTCTCTATTTGGGTTATTTCTCTATTTTTGGATCAGATTGGTCTATTTCAAATCAGGTCTAAACTGTCCTCGGGTCCCTTTCAGTTGGGGTCTATTTTGAAAAGTTGTTTTATGCACATTGCGTTCGGGTAGGATTTCCATGTCTTTTCTGGTTGTACAAAATTTTGGACCCGTGAAATCTCTCCCAGTGAACCATTGTATGAAAAACAACTTTCAGAAACTTTACCTCTGCTTCAGGTAAATGTTTACAGTGGTCACCACTGTTTTGGTTTTGTTAAATTACTGTTGAACATGAAGATTGGAAGGTTTCCCAGAATGACACATTCATGTGCTGCATAATTTGATTCTGCATCATAATATTTGGTTATTGACAACTAACTTTGGAATAGAGGAGCATCCAATTGTAAACAGGTCTGGCAAACATCTCAAGTAAGAAAATTAAATTAACATCTGAGAATATGGCAAAAGAAAAACTTTAAATTAAAAGAGTAATTTAAAAAATATTAGAATTATTTTGGTCTTGACTTTTATCAAGATATAAAACATATTCTGATCTTATGTTTTCTTTCAGACTTTGTAGCTATACTTTTCTTAATGTTTGCCAACTTTCCAGTGAGTGTGGTTCTAATTTGTGTTGAGCACTTTAATGGAAAAACTCACAATCATGTCAGATGAGGACTTCAAGTACACAATCTAATCATAAGTGAAATAAATCAATGATGCAACAAGAAAGTCTACACCCTTGCACATGCATGGTTGAACTGAATACACAAACACAAATCCATACACATTCTGTCAACTTTAGATATTACATGGCAAAAATAACTAAAAACCCATATGAAGAAGACACTGCAGATTCTTGTAATAATACCTTTAGCCAAGAAATGTATTATTATTATAATAGTCTCTGGTCATTAAGCTCTCATTCTAAGTGGTAAATTGCACATAACAACAAAAGCAGGATGAAACCAGAAATCACACGCATGAAAAGTTATAAAGTGAGGAGCTCATCATAGAACATAAATGGTGAATGAACTGTTTGTGTTATTGTTCTCATTCAGCCTCTAATTATTATGTGCATACTTACAGATAGTTATGAGGGTGTTCGCTTTTATTGAGAGAATTATCTTTTATCACACCAGCTCAAAAGAAGAGGCTGTACTTAAGAGGTTTGGGAAGTGAAACGGTTTTCCTTTCATCTGTCAGCAGCCATTAAACACCACCAGAACAGTGACTAGCTAAACAAGGTTGGCTCCCAATACTCCCTCTTCGCTCTATGCAAATTGTCTCTTTGATGTTGAACCAACAGCACAGGGAGCGACAGTGAGGAAGAGGAGATGGGAGGAGGAAGCACAGGGAGGATGAGATGTGCTTGTTTTATTTTAATCAGGAACTGGTTCTAATGAGGACTTACATCAGCAAAACAACGTGGCCATGCTGCTGACTGACCCAAACAGAATTTCAAATATTATTCATAAACTGGGATTTCCTATAAATGTCTGCAAGACTTTTTTGTTGTTGTTGGTATTATTCTTGTTGTGATATGGTTTTGGGTTTTAGCTGAAATTAAGACAAGGGCTACAGAGCTTTTAAAAAAGAAAAATCTGCTTTTTTTTTTTTTTTTTTTTTAATTCCGTTACACAGAACATGGGACATTTCCACAAACCTCAAACCATGTAATGAACTAATGAGGCTTTCTATAACAAATAGTTATTTTAATTGTCAAGAGAAGCTGTCAATTTACCAGTTCATCTACAGGCCAACCCCAATAGTAGTTTTACTCCACAGGGTGTCAGCATGTCAGGCCTCGCTCTTATGGATTAAATGAGCAATTTGGACATCAGAGGGGAGCCTGGAGCTGGCATTGCTAAAAGTAGTTCTAGCATTTAATCAGAATGCTTCCTGGACTCCTGCTTGGGGAGGAATTCTGGGCATGTGTAACTGGGTGGAGACAACAGCACAGACCTAGAATATGCTGGAGGGATTACATATCCCATCTGGTTTGAGAATATCTGGGATACCCCAGGAAGAGCTTGAGAACATGGCTAGAGAAAGGGACATTTGGGCTACTTTGCTTAACAGTCAACCCAGACCCATATAAGCAGAGAAAGATGGCTGAATAGATGGATCGATGATTGGATGGATGGATGAATGGTCAAGAGAAGTTACGAAGTAAGATGAATTTTTTAAATGTTAATACAAGTGAACTTAATCTGTTATTGCTAATTGCTCCAGCCAATGTTAAAAAAAAAAAAGTAGTGAATGAATTTTACAAGGTTATGTGTCTATATTAAATGGTTTTTCCATTAGGCAGATATAACTGTAATGGCAAGGGAGCAAATGACTACACACAGACATTCACATATATACACAATTAGAATCACATTCACATTTCTACTTTTTGACCTCGCACATACACACACCCTATCAGGTAAGAGTTGTAGGCAGTTTTTTTTAATTAAAAGTGAGAATGACTTAAGTAAAATATGCTGCTGTGGATGAAACTGATATTCTGTAAATCACTGCATTTTAATTGAAGAATTAATGAAACGAGAATTCAATTTAAAATGGTAAGACACCCATACATGTCTGTCTGAGGAGAGGAGGGAAAATGTCTGGTGATGCTGCGTGCACTGCAACAAAAACAGGTGGAGAATAAAATATTCCATACATTAGATGTCGTTTTCACCTGCTGAATTAAACAACACTATTAGAACAGGCATAATGGATTGCAATGTCTACCGCATGACAGAAAATATTAATGGATCACTTTGTTCATGCAGTATAACAACATATCCAGAGATCACAGCCACGTTTGATAAAACTGGGTCTGTGCAGAATTTATGTCAAACAAACAGGATTAATTTTGTTGTCAGTAACTGTCCAAAAACAGTAAGCAGACATTAATGCATCTCCATAAATAAAATGTGAATTCTCTTTATCTCATTAAATGAATAATCAGATAATAAGAAAGCATCTTGTTAATTTATGAATTATGAACTGCTCTGTTTTGCATGCCAACTAATTTGAGAGATAAGAACTATAGTGCAACCTGTATCAGGTACTTATCTATGTATTGGTCATCAACAGCTTTAAATGTAGAGTATAGAAACTGTTACATAATTACAGTGTAGAAAATGGTGCAACGTCTTTTAACGTAATAAATTATGTTATAATATGACAAGTTATGATATCATGATGCAACAATAAACTCAGTCAGCATCAATGTAAGCTTCCCATCATCACTACTTGCATCAAAATTGCACTAATTAATGATTAATGTGCATTAATACATAAACACTGGTTTTATCGTGATGATTCATGCTGAGAAAAATAGGCATGGATTATAAGCACTGCACAAAAACATGTGCATAGATTTCCTTTGCAGAGGAAAAGCTCTTCTACAGCTGTGTGGTGGATACAACTGGCTTTGAACATCTCAGCCATCTGCTCACCAAAAGAGGTGGTTTAGTGTTACTGCACAATCTGTACTAGGCTTCACACCTGTTTCATCACACCTTCTATGTCCCTATCTGTTTTTTTTTAAATTCACATCTAAACTATAACATTAAAAAAACTGCTGGACCTGCACCTCCCCCCCTCCACCTGTGCATGGATAAAGAACTTCCTCACTGACAGACCACAGTCAGTGAGGCTGGGCTCCCACCTGTCCTCCACCCTAACTCTGAGCACCGGCTCTCCCCAAGGCTGCGTGCTGAGCCCTCTCCTGTACACCCTATACACACATGACTGTGTACCTTCCCATCCGTCCAACTCCATCTTTAAGTTTGCGGATGACACCACACTGGTTGGGCTCATCACAGGAGGGGACGAGGCTGCCTACAGAGAGGAGGTGGAACATCTGTCCACGTGGTGTTTAGCCAACAACCTGCTGCTGAACACCTCAAAAACCAAGGAGGTCATTGTAGACTTCCGAAGGACCAGAGTGGACCACGCCCCTCTTTACATCAATGGGGACGTGGTGGAGACAGTGAGCTCCTTCAGATTCCTAGGAGTCCACTTATCGGGGGAGCTGACCTGGTCCGTTAACACCAAAGCAGTGATGGCGAAGGCCCAGCAGAGACTACACTTCCTGAGGGTCCTCAGGAAGAACAAACTGGATCAGAGGCTGCTGGTGACCTTCTACCGTTCCACCATCGAGAGTGTAATCACATACTGCATCTCTGCCTGGTACGCTGGGAGCTCGGCTGCGGACAGGAAGGCCCTGCAGAGGGTCATAAACACGGCCCAGAAAATCGTCGGCTGCCCTCTGCCCTCCCTGGAGGAGATCGCCGGCTCCAGATGCCTGCGAAGGTCCACCGCCATCCTCAAAGACCCCTCGCACCCAGCGCATCACCTGTTTGAACGGATGCCTTCTGGCAAGCGCTACAGGTCAATGAAGGCCCGCACATCCAGACTAAGGAACAGTTTCTACCCTTGGGCCATCAGAACACTAAATCACCGCTGACCTGGACATTACTCTGTCAACGTCACCATCATGTGCAATTCTGTTCCCATGGCACCTTGTTCACCACTTTAAATCGGTACCATGTAAACTGTGAACTATATTCTGATTGCTGCTAACTACCTGGTGTTTATTACTCTGTGCAATACTTATTGATTGCTGCTACCATCCCTGCTACTGTTGTAAATATCGAAATACACACATCTATATCTATATATATAAATATACTTGATACACTTTTTTTGATATACTTGATATACACTTTTGATATACTTTGATATACACTTTGATAAGTATATTTATCTTTTCAGCTGTGTAAATATAATTTAAATAGATGTGTACAAAGTTGTTTTTACTCTTTTTTATACTTTATACTTATGCACTAAGGGAGAAGCACCTGTAATTTCATTATATGTTACGTATAATGACAATAAAGCTATTCTATTCTATTCTACAGTCCACTAGTGTGGATGTTTTAGTAAAACAATGTTAATATTTAAGATTTTAATGATTGAGACAAGGAGAGATAGATAAGGACAGCAAACAGCCTTATCATATGATGTCTAGAAAGCTAAAGTTGAGTCACAAGACTGGAAAAAATAGTTTGAAGACATTTTGCCATTCATCCCAAAGGCTTCTTTATTCTAAGTGAAGCATGAACAGTTAGCAGCATTTATTTCCCAGGCAGACACACCCAAATCCATCAATGAGACAGTTTAGCCCCATTGTGGAAAGCAGGTGTTGCAGTTTTACCACACTGTTGTAAAACTGCAACACGAGGCTGGTNGGGGGGGGGGTGTATATGTTGATGGGCTGGGGACTGTGTCTTGATGGGTTAGAGGAGAGAGACAGAGTGTAATTCCTTCTATTTATCTTGACTATATTTAGTCTACAGTTGTTATCTCTCCCTTGTTTCTCATTCTTTCAGGAACAGACAGCCTCCCTGTTATTTTCATTCAGTTGGCTGTACAGGTCATGGAGCAGAAGAAGGGGTAATATCAATGGGAATTTCATCCAAGGTATAGTGGGTTGTTTGATGCTTATCTTCATTCACACAGTGAGTACAAACCACATAGTGTATGCCAAGTATGGAACCAGCAACTGCTTGTTCAGTTTTCTGGTGCTGCTGTATATCTCATCCAACCACTGAAATGTCTTCATAACATTTACAGTTACAGTTCCAGGCTTACACTTACAGTATATTGTGGCCTGCATTGTAAGCAACCATGAACCAAGCATGACTTTGTCCTTGCCCACAAACCTAATACATAATGACAATGACTGCCACTAGTAAGTCATACCCTTTTCAGTCAAGGGCAAACTGTGATCAAATTGCAGCTATTCTCTAACCCCTTGCAATACCTCTCAATGCAGTGGTGTGTGTAATATATATGTAGTCACACAATTCTCTCCTCCAGCCTTCTGCTTCATATTGCACTTAACAGTGTGACAACTGTAATGACCATGTGTCCTTCTCAAAGTCAGAGATGTTATGAGTCAGCAAACCAATGTCGCTGAAGAGGACACAGAGCCTGCAGTAAGAGTATGCAAGTTATTTTTTAAAAGCAGGAGACTATGCAAGGGCAAACGGCAGGGTTAGGAAACTGAAAGGTAAGCATGTCAATATCTGTCACGTGTGCAAGAGTGTTCGGCCATGCTGAAAGTGAATGCTTCGCATCCTTTATTTTTATGTCCATCACAGGTAATGGAAGTACATGCTGATTGCAGCCGTGTTGAAGCCCTGAAGTGTTCCAGCCAATTGTGTTGAAAATGTGTCGATTACTCAAAGCTTCAAATGAACACTAGGGGTGAATGCTGGTGAAAAAAAAATCATAGCAAAAGATGACGCGCTTAGTCCTATGATAAATAGATCCACATGCGACACTCACGGTAAAGTTCTTGTGGTGTCAGCATTAGCATACTGAGGAAAGGGGAGTGAAAATACATGTGACTGAGGTAATGTTTTACATATTTTTTTCTAAAGTTTTCCTACATTGGAGAAATAGTGTGCTTAGCTACTGGCTCCATTTCAATATAAATGCTAACACACAACAACTCTCTCCTCTACCCCAACAAACCCACAGAGTTTGAGTATTTTTTTTTCCCTTAAATCCTCAAAGTGAGAATTTGATTCACCAAAATCGAAGCAATTCTTGAATCAGTACTGTTGTACAGCCGAAATGAAGCTTCAAATGTCGTAGCTGATGTCACACTGGCTACGCGGCGCTTCAGTGGAAACTTCCCTGCGTACTCCACACAGACTTCAAAGCTCTGGTGTCAAACTTAACTGCACTTAAGTAGTCACTACGTGCAACTACTTAAACCCATTTATATGAGAGCTTATCATTACCAACAATGCATGAAGACAATATCAACATCAACATCACTTTTAAGAATACAAATGAACATGAAAAATAAGTTTAACAACATTTTCAGCCTTCAAAATGTCCCATATCCAGAGTCAAATGCAATAGGATTTTATAACTCTTTGACAGCAATCACTGGTGCTCACGTTGGAGCTAATTGAAAATAAGAATGGTCTGCATTACTTACAGTTCCATTAAGAAACAGAGGCAGTCACGGGGAAAAAAATAAATAAATCTGCAAGATCCTCAGTAGCAGCAAAAAGTCTCCTCTTCTACTTGTGTAACAGTGAGCCCAGATCACTCCTATTGTGGTCGTGCTCTCTCGAAGCTAGCTCCCTCGTAGCATGCTAAAAGTTCAAACACACAAATAAAGTCACTGTCCATCATTTACCCGATGTTCATATGACTACATTACACTTTTAGTAGTTATACTCACTCAGAATCTCGGTGCACAAAGAATTTTCACACACACACACACACTTCTTTCTTCCCCAACCACGGTAGTAGCATGCTAACTAGCATATTTGTTACCAAGTACGTCACGTTAGCGCCAATTATCGCCAATTTGCAGGTGAACAGCACTTTAAACAAAATTGGCAAGTCTTCACGGGATAATTACATAAATTGAAAAATAGTGCAAATTAGGAATGGCAATTTCGACATGGAAGGTCGAACAGTTTCGAAACTCATTGACACGCCGCGTTTCCATATGGCGCTCTGAACTGTTTTGAAAGTATGCAGTAGTCACGTGCTGGTTTAGGAGGCGTGGCAAAACGCCACCACACGCACCACAATTGTCTTCAATGAATCAAGGGAAAGGATTTATTGAAAACTGGTATAGAACAATTTGTACAAATTAAAATGAGATATAATCATCTCATAAATATAATAAACAAAAAATTGCTGTCAGTTGCTATGACATAGATGTGATAAGATATTTATATCATAAGGTCTATAAACTATACCACCTGAGACACAGCACAAAGTGTGAGTCTCTTTGCTCACATGTACAATACAAGTCCTCAATCAATAATTTATGGTTTGATTGCATCTGCACGAAAACTGTTCAAGTTTAGGACCAGGAGGCATTCAACACTGCTGCAAGAGACGGTTCGAAACAATATAACTATATGTGTCGAGACACTGTGAAGCCTCGAAATTGCCATCCCTAGTGCAAATGTAACCCTAACTTTTAGGTGATAGTGATCCAGTCTCTTCTGGGCTGTAGGCAAACATGGGCTACAGTTTCAAATAGAGTTTCTCAATATTTTATTCGNAGTCTCTTCTGGGCTGTAGGCAAACATGGGCTACAGTTTCAAATAGAGTTTCTCAATATTTTATTCGAGCCAAGTCAGCAACAACAGGGAAAAAACGTGAACGTGACTCAGTTCTCACTTCCTCTCTCTGTCCTTCTCACTTGCGTCACTCCTAAAAACTCTCCTCCGGAAACACAGGTAGGAACTCATTACATGCGGAACTAAATATACTAATGATAATGACATAATCTAATAACGACAATAATATATATAATATAAAAATGGTATAATATAATAATGATAATAATAACAATACTCATGCACAGTATATCTAGTTACAAATCATAATTAATTACACCAACTTAAATAAATAAGAGACCCAAAAAAAAATATATATAACCACCCAAACTATGGTTACACAAATATTATCCACTCTTCCTGTGTCACTATAGACATTTAGAAAGTCAGTTATATCAGTGTAAACACACGTGACTTCTCATCTCATCTTGTTGGTCGCTACTTGCTTCTGATAAATCCCACCCATCAGAGTCAGATTGTCTATCAGGAGAGGTGGGACTTTTCCTGGTGGGCCACAGCCATTAGTTAGCCAGCCGGTGGCCTTTGCACTGTACAATATAATATTAATTAAAATTAACTGAAACAAAGCAAACATAATTTTTTTCATTTATAATTTTCTTGGCGCTTAGATGAAAAATGTATTGTAAAAAGAGAAAGGATGGTGTCGGAGAAACAGCGGATAGTTACAGATTTATTCTCCCCCAGCATCATTGGCATTTTCATGTGGCCATTCTATACCTAACACTAACTCTAACCCTACAAAGTGAATTGGCAGTTAAGTGCAAAAAACACCCATGATTTACAATGAATGTCGGCATAGGACTGACATGCTGTCCTGTGATAGAATATGTCAGTGTCTATTTGTGTCCCTTTTTTTTTTTTTTTTTTTNTTTTTTTTTTTTTTTTTGTAACACCATTTGTTTTAGACACTGTCTTCACACTGCTTAATTAATATTATGCAATGATTTTTCTTATCACTTCAAGATTTTGTCATGTGTTATACACTTTGAGAACACACAATGTGGTTTTACAAAGTGGTCAAGCACCTTGACAAATGCTCTACATGCAGGTCTTATACTGTGGGTTGTGGTGTTTAAATTGCATAATTTTTCTCCTTTAAAAACTCACATTAATACACGCATGCACGCACGCGCGCACACACACACACACAAATGGCTGTAAACTAATTTTACCTTTGATACATGCTACATTAATATATGTTAACATTCACTCCCGACTCCCATAATTAAGATAGAAAAAACAGATATTACCTTGACTTGGAGTAAATTGAAAAAGGTAGAAGAGGTGACTGGTAGCATGCAACATCTGGTGGGAAGGTGCACGTGTATGTGCATGTATGTGTACTAGATTTAAAAAAAAAAAAATAGAGCACATAGTACTTGAATGAAATTAAGCTCATTTCAGTGTAAAAGATAAAAATGGAATGGAACGTGTGTACAGTCTGTTCATCCGTTAATTATAAACAGTTGCATGCACATGACAATCTAATTATTACCCACTTTCTTTGTTCACATAAATAATCACATTAAGCTGTTTACAGACAGAGTAGAAAAAGAATATTCATTTTCTAGTGCAATTTCACATGCTCTGAAGGCTATCTAAATGCTCCTCCATGTGCTTATATTACTCAGTAGTAAGTAAGTAAATTTTACTTATATAGCATCTTTCACAGACATAAGGATCACAAAGTGCTTTACAATTTAAAATTACAAAACACAAACAGCTTATTAAAAATTAATTTAAATACATAAATAAAACAAAACATGAAACAGTCAATTTCAATAACAATAACATATCTGCTCATTGAGGCATAAAAGACCATAAAACCATAACCACCAAAACAACATACTACTCAAAAGCCTGTCTAAATAAAAATGTCTTTAACTGCTTTTTGAAAGTGTCCACTGAGTCAACAGAGCGAAGGGAGAGAGAGAGATTGTTTCACAGTTTAGGTGCTACAGCCTGAAAGGCTCGGTCACCACGGGTTTTAAAATGGGTGCAAGAGACTCTCAGTGATCGGTGACCCAAGGACCTAAAAGGCCGGCTGGTGCTATGGGACTGAAGTAGGTCAGTATAGTGGTCTTCAGAGTGAACAGCTCTAAAAACACTGTTCGTGTTGATTTGACAAAAATGGCTCCAACACCCAATTTTGACAGCGACTAGTTAACTGGGTGTCAAAAGAGGCAAATTACACCAAATCCATATAGATGAACTCCAGATAGTTGGACTGACACTCCTTTCATCAACACCAGAATTTTAACTCTGTTGAATTTGCTGTGTATAGGCACAAATGTGTACACACCTGTCTTGTGTTTTTACTCTACAATTGACAGGTCACTTTTCAAATGAAACAGGCAGGATTTCATTTCTGCTGATAACAATATCAACAGCGCTGTGACAAAAAGAATAACTGCAGATATATCCAATTCCAAAACCTGTTGATGCATTATCCAGAACACTTTTTTGGGCGTGCAAATATCACTTCTGCCTCGTTTATTCTGCTCAATACGTTAAACTTGGCATGATGTAAATGATGTTATTTGATGTTGTTAATACATATAAGTTGAGCTGCAAGAAAATCCAACATCAAGCCTGTGGGAAGTAAAGCATTAAACTACTTTGTGTTTGTGTATATGTGCTGTAGATCACTGCAACAATCTGAGTCTGATTGGCAAGCAGAAGCCTTCATATTTTCAGCAGTGCCTCTATGCAGATTATCTAATATTGTGAAACTTCCCCAAAATTACAAAGGAATTTCCTTGATCACTTCATATATCTGTTTAATTTTTGCTGCCCATTTAGAGTGCACGGGAAGAGCTGTTTCACATTTAAGAGCCACTCTTCATACTGCTTCTCCTGGTGTCAAGTGAAACTGACATGTTAAATCAGCAAAGAAAACCAAAATTTTCTGCTTTCACCTCATTCATTTAGACAGACGTCAGAAAAATTAAAACAAGTTGCTGGAGTCGGTATATGTTTTGTTTAAAACTGTTTTGCTGTTAATCTGAACAGGTTCTGTAGTTTTCACATCAAAAAGCAAACAATCAACAATGAAAAATTGTAACAATTTAGTCCCTGATTCAGGAGAAAGCAATAAACTACAGGAAAACACCATAAATTGGGCTAGTTCCATTCAGTGCAGTTCAGTCTAAAGATCCCAAAAGGACAATTTGGTTGCAGCATAGGGGCCAAACAAATACAAGGATACAAGATATAACATTACATGCACATGAAATTCTGTTTCCTGGGCCGGTGAGAAAGTGGCTGTTCATACAAGAGAATTACCAACCAAAATAAAAAAAATATATATAAAAAGGCACATAATAACCAAAAATATAAAAGACACATAGTAAAAATATAAGAAGTACATAAGAAAATTGCACAGAAAAAAAAAAGAATAAAGATAATAAAAATAAGACACTGTTTCCCAAAAAGTAGTGCAGGGATCAATGATCAAATAGTCCAGTGCAGGGATCAAACAGATTGAAAGGAAGAGACATCTGAGCATAAGGTATATGTCTATGTCCATTGTGCATTATCAGAAGCTGGCTGTTCATAGCCCAGGGGGAATTGGAGCTGGGGAGNATCCAGTAATGTCCGTCAGTCGCTAGGGGTTAGCAGGGTGTTGAGGAGTCTCACAGCCTGTGGGAAAAAGCTATCCCTCATGTGGGAGGTCTTGGCTTTCAGGTTGCGGAATCTCTTGTTGGAGGGGAGGGGGGTGAAGGGGATGCAAGATGGGTGTGGGGTGTGAACTGTCTTTCACAATGTTGCTGGCCCTCCTGATGCAGCTCCTCTCATAAATAGTCTGGATAGCGGGGAGAGGACCAATGATACACTCTGCAGTTTTCCTTATCCTCTCCACTGCCATGAGTTCTGCAGAGGTACAGGAACCAAACCATGTGGAGATGCAGCTCAAAAACATGCTCTCAGTGGTGCCGCGGTAGAAGGTGGTGAGGATAGGTGATGGAAGACTCACTTTCCTCAATCAATAAAGAAACTATAGGTGTTGATGTGCCTTCTTGGCCATGGCGGTGATATGATAGCTATACAAATACAAGGACAATGACACCAACACAGAGGCACAATCAATAATGGGAATAAAACATAATTAAAAAAAAAAAACCCTAGACAAAGTACAAAGTACAAAGTAAATCTGCTGCTCAATCCATGCTGATCAACTGGTCTGCTGTCCGTTATTCTGTTGATTTTGTTTTCCCACCACCATATGTGATCTCCAGCTCTGTTTTAATGTTCTGCAGCATAACTATTTACTGTTGAATGTAAAATGTATTGCCATCCCATTTTCTATAAATTGTTTAAATCAAATATGAGTCATCCAAACTTATATATATTCATATGTCATGTTATGTAAATATTCACCCAAAAACATAAATATTGTATGCCAAGCATGTATGTCAGAGTTCTCTATTTGTCAGTGTGCATTATTCTTTAGGAGAATGTTGTTATTTACAGATATAGCTTGTTTCAGGACTTGAGAAACTCATGTTGTGAATTCTGTGTCATTCCTATCATATCTGTGAAGACGAACACATCTGTGGTCATTGTACACAGTACTGTAATGCTACAGGAACATATACAAAAGTAGAATCACGTGATGTTTTAATGGACATAAAGCATCTGCTACACTCCCACTCCTTGACCTGATTGCCACTGTCCATCCATTGTCTATCACACACACACACAAAACTCCATGGAGAACTTTTTGAACTGGTCAGCTCCTTTTAATCATCACTGAAGATCTATGCGCCCCAAACTTGGTGGGGCTTAGGAAAATACACGCAGCAAATCCCTGAGCTGCACGTCCTTTGTCTCCACACTGATCTTTCTTTGAACTACACTGATGTCATTTCCCTCAGGAGACCTTATTTCAGGGTGAAAACACTGGGAGAGGAGGTGGTTCCCACGCTTAGGCCTTTCAATAACTAATCCTAGTCAGACAGCACTAGGTAGGCTGTGTAGTCTTTTGTGTGACTGTGTGTGTGTGTGTGTGTGTGTGNGTGTGTGTGTGTGTGTGTAGGAGGAGGAGGAGGAGGAGGAGGAGGATGCCGTAGAACAGTAACCTAAATTTTTTTCTTTAATCAAGTGATGAAGGGGCTTAACCATTGATAGCTCTTTATCTAATTTAGTTATACTTATTTCCAGACTTTTATTGAGCCTTAAATTATAAGCAATGATCATTTTCTGTCAAACATCCTGTAGCACTTTGTCATTGTACAGGATACTGGATTTCCATGTATGCAAAGTATCCTTTTAGTATTCTCTTAATGCCAAGGTCAAGCAGCTGAGGTCTCATTTTCATACACTTACACCCCTGGCAATGTCAATCAAGCCCACGTGAATGGGGTAGTGGGGTGGAGAGTGGAAGGAGCATGGGACAAGACTGAGCCTTTCTATGCTAATGGCCTGGTTAATAATAAATCCCCTGTCTAATTATGAAATGGTAAAACTAATGAGATTTCTGCCACTCGTTTTCTAATGAGGGTATTGCTAATTCCATTCACTCTGTCTCTCTGTTACACAAATGACAACATCTGCATATGTCATGTTCCTTGTACAACACATGAATATGAAACTTTCTCTTTCTCACATGCTGTCCCTGCTGCTAACAGGTGTATAAGGAGGGAAAATTACAGATGGGTCTCTCTCTCTCTCTCTCTCTCTCTCTCTCTCTCTCTCTCTCTGTGTGTGTGTGTGTGTGTGTGTNCTCTCTCTCTCTCTCTCTCTCTCTCTCTCTCTCTCTCTCTCTCTCTCTGTGTGTGTGTGTGTGTGCATGAGTGAAAGCATGTGTTTTTATGTTCTGAATATGGCTACACAGAGGTAACGGCAGTATAAGCATGTTTAGACAGAGGGACTTCAATCAGCGGCATTAGTAGGGTTGGGTCCTCAGGCTGTATGTGATCCATTGACCTCATACAACTTGGTATGCAGACAGATAAAAACATATAATTGATATAATGACCACCTGTTTTCATGCTTTGATCTTTCAGCTGTAGATACACATTGACCATGCAGACCAGTGATACTCCCATGCACCCCCCCCATCACCACCACCACCACCACCACAACAACTTACCAGTACCACAGGATTTTTTTTTTTTTTTTTTAAGCCTTTGTATGTCTTTAACACATTTGTGAGTGGTAACAGTAAAATAACTCATTCCCACTATTTATTTTTACCCTATGTTTAACATCACCCTTAAAAGCTATGTTTTCTGCTGTCAGTGATTTTACAGTAAAATAGTATGCCTAAAAGTGTGTAATTCTTGACATTTTTTACGATTGCCTACCATGCTTATTATGTGTCAACTGAAAGCTTGTAATGTCCAGTTTTCAATTATATTAATCATTTCGATGTATATTTTCATTAAAGTTAAAACAAAATGCTATGAAATTCTTTGGTATCTTTGGGTTCTGAATTATTCTCACAAATGGTAAACATCAAAATTATATATTTACATCAAGAATTTTCTGAACCCATTTTCCATTGAAGTCAAGAATGAACTGATAATATTGATGATCAACATCTTTTTCACCACAAAAATATATAACAACACTAGACTGATCAACATCTCATACATTGCAGCAGACTTTGGCCAGGAAAAATGTACAGCTTTGCTGGGCCTCTGTGGTTTCACTGGATATGATACAAGTGCATTCTGTGGCAAAGGTAAACTTGGTCCACCTAAGAAAATGTGAAAGTTCCAAAGTTAATTCCTATTCTTGGCAAACTTGGCGACACCTGGAATATCTCAGAGGACCTCATTGATGAGTTGGAGACATTTACTTGCACCATATATGGCGATAATACCAGAGCCGCAAAAGTTGATGACTTCAGACTAAATCGCATCAATAAACTATGTACTAAGCAAAGAAAATCCACTCCAAGTAATGCTGATGTGTCCACTATACCACTGTGTCAGAAAAGCCTCAAACAGCGTACAAGGAGTAAATTACCAAGTTGTCCTGTGGGAGAGAGCAAATATTGCCAGTCCAACTGTACCATTAGCAGTCTGTGGTCATGGATGGATCAAAACATGTAAGGGTCTCCGGCCTTTCTGATATGAAGGAGAAAGTCAAGGAAAAATCTGGTGATGAGGATTAAGTTTCTGACATGGAAAAAAAAAAAAAAAAAANAAAAAAAAAAAAAAAAAATTCCTATTTTGAGAATGAAAAATATCGAGCCCTATCAGTGCATTAATCAGCTTTCTTCTGCATGCAAATATATAATGGAATAAAAAGTGTTAAGAATATAAAAAAAAAATAAAAATGAAAATACAGATCTCAGGTGGATCCTGTGCACGATTTTAAATTTCAAATTTCGATCCAGTTTGTTGAGTTGAACTTTATCTGCTGGACCACACATTTGAGTTTTACCATCCAAAATCCCATCATGTTCCATGTGAGTAGTTGAGTCCTTCTCACTAATGGAAGTCAGTGGCCCCATTTAGCTTGCTGCATCTGGTTATGTCTTCGTTATAGGACTAAATGTCACAGATTAGATGAGACTAATGTAATTTGTTAAAGGTGAAAATCAGATGGCTTGATACTACATTTTATAAACATGATAGCCATGATGTAATCACATTTAGAAAACAGTAACTGCATTATCAAGTTGTTTGGATGAACGCATACTATGAAAAAAGAAAATAGGATGGCAGTGCTTGTTATTTAAGCTGTTATGCAACTGTTTCTGTTAAGTAAGTGTATGAAGTGTGTGTGTGTGTGTGTGTGTGTGTGTGTGTGTGTGTAGGTGTGTGCACATGCCTGATCAATTAATCAGTAACAAAGTTACTGTATTATAGTGATCAGTTAAGGACATAGATGGTCAGAAGGATGTTCACACTAATATGTCACTCACATATCCTTCACCTTTAACATTTTGACATTATCATGTCACAAATCCCTCGCCTGTCTTTGCAGACTGCAGAGGTTGTGCAGCTAGGACAGAGAAATGCTGCTTACTGAGTGACATGTATTGTTGAAATGTGCATGCACTTTCAATGTGGCACAATGGGGCAACCTGAAACTTACAATGTCAAAATGTATCAGTATTGTATTTGTACAGTCAGTGGTTTCTGGAAACCTGCCACACATACTTTTATCCATGGGACAGGTATCCTATGCTATCCTACAGTAGATCTTTTTATTCTTTTTGTGTATAAATGAACAGCATCTATGAAAGTGTTACTTGTAATTGTCAAAAAGAAAAATAATGTGTTTTGCACAAAGTGGACTCATACTAACAGTCCCATAGCAGCCGTGTTTAGGATAGTCAAAGTTCAATTTTATTGACAGTACGTTAGGCTAGTTTGGGATGGTTTTTTCTCAAATCTAGCTTCAAATAATGCTCAGTACCCATAAACGATGAGATACTGGTCACTGTAATCCTTCCTCCATTCAATGCTGGCCATGAAGTGTCCTTGTCTGTCCACAGTGTTATAAATATTCCAAAATTACACAAAATTTCCTTGTTGTGTTTCCAGGGACTGTGTTAATGCTGAATACATCCCTGCACTTGTTCTCAGGTTTTGTTCCTGGTTTAATCATATTATATAGTCCTCACATAGAAAACTAATAGAAAGTTAGCTATTTGAACATACACATAGACATGGGAAGAGATCGGAGGACAGTGAAAATGATCAGGTAGACACAGAAAATGATCTGAGGATAAAATAAAAATGTTCCTATGTGCTTTGTGTGGACAAAGTGTGGATTTCGTTGATTTATGAATAGAAAAGAGAATACAGTAACTAATTAGCCTATTTTGTCCTACAGACTGTGTTATTGATGAGTTAACCATCTTAATGTTTCTATATTGTTCAGCTATGATCTGTGCCTTGAAGGAGCTGCATTTGGGAGTCATGTTCATCACAGCTGGATAAATCTGAAATTATCGTATGGCACTAACATATTTACCTTAAAAGATTCTACCTTTTTCCTCCACACTCTTCATCATTTCTATTTGCACTTTTACTGCCTTTGCAATTTGATCCTCAACTTATTTTCTTTGTCATCTTCTCAGTTAGATAAGAAGAGCAATACCAGTTTAAGTGTGATTGCTGAGTTAGGTCCTGGATTTGATTAGCCTAGTTGAGCACAACCATCACATCAAAAACAACTTGTCTAGATTCATGTAGCGATCCATGGGACAGGCATGAGAAGGCATGAGAAAAAAAAGAAAACTAAGACATTGTGCCTTCAGAATCAGTTACCTTTTAGTAGTGTTTGTGTATAATAATCAGTGTTTGATAAAAGTTATTCAAAGGAATAAATATTGTCTTGGATTACATATATGATCCATTGTCCATGNATAAAAGTTATTCAAAGGAATAAATATTGTCTTGGATTACATATATGATCCATTGTCCATGAGTGGCAATGCAATTCTCAGCAGGGATGCAGATCCTGCAGATTAGACAATTAGATGATTAGACAACACCTGCAGATTAAATGCTTCACAGGGCGCAAAACCACTTTGCACATGTCAAAAAAGTTACATTCTGATTAAATGCTTTGGGGCATGTAAACACACATTATCGGATCACTTTATTTAGCATCCATGTAAACAGTTAAGTTGGAATCTCTAATCAGAATGGCTTCAATCGGATTGAAGAAATATTTGTCCGTGTAACCACAGCTACAGTCTCACCCTGTCCTCACAGTGGGAGTTGTCAAGTTTGGGAACAGTTGTAACAATATGTAAGTGACTCTGGTATATTATTCACTAGCTTCAATAGAAGAGTCAGCAAGGCAAGACATGTCTCATGCTTACAATTTTATCTTTGTGCACCCAGTACAGTGTACTTCTCATCTGATTTTGATTGAAAGTGGATTTGCAGAATTGTTGGACTTTAACTTGAATTGCCTTGAAATTCACAAATAAATACACAAGATTCAAGGTAGATGAAAGAAAGTGTCACATCTCAAATGACTTCTCTCATCCTCTCCTCTCATCTCCTTCATTGTTTCATCCTTTGCAGCTGCAAAATTAACTTGTCATTCTCAAATACAATCTTCACTGGAAATTACTACCATCTCCACTCTCTCCTGATGATGTTGTGACCTACTTTGAGAGGGTTTCAAGCCTTTTATTATTATTATAATTGAAGCAGTTTGTTGGCTGCTTCAATTATATTATATTGTACTATACAGTATTATACTTACAAATAGGAAGTCGGATTTTCCCAACTTCCTATTTGTTCCGTTCCATTGTTCCGTTCCAATGCATTTTTCCAAGTAGGAAGTTGGATTTTTCCGACTTCGTACTTGGAAAAATGCATTGGAACGGCATTTGAAGTCAGAGCTCCGACTGGGAAACTCAGATCAAAATTATGTATCCCGACTTCACGTGTATGATGACACTCAACATGGCAGCGCCCATGAAAGCGAGGCTTGTGAATGTAAATGACCAGCTAACAGGTGAATAAAGTATTTTTTTCTTGCATGACATTGAAATAAAAAGTCAAAATATATCACCAACTTAACTATCTACAGTGTATAATAACTGTTTGCCACTGATACAAAAGTGTAAATAATTTCAGAATATTACTTCCCTGCACAGATGTTTAATACCCACTGTGATTAATATCACTGGAAAACAACACAACCAAAGAGTCCTGTAGTCTAACTTTACTTTAGTTAGCATTTATACTAAGTTTATTTAATCTTAGAGTATTTATTGGCATTCAACCATGGTTTTTTGTTCACATTTGTCTGGAACTGTTTGAGGTCAGAAGTTGGAACTTCTGACTTGGAAAATTCCAACTTCTGAGGTAGCTCAAACGCAGCAATAGTTATGGTCCAAATTTCCCAGTTGGAACTCCGACTTCAAGTGCCATTCCAACACATTTTTCCAAGTAGGAGGTTGGAAAAATCACAGTTCCAGAGTAACTGGAATGCAAGATTATGCTTAAGTGTTGGTATGGACATTTTGAAAGTTTCAGTTGTTAATAAATTTACTGTTTAGGTTTGGTGTTCATAATGTTGTCTGACGTTGTTACATGCATTATTGGTAACGAGAAGCTCTCATATAGTTTGATTTAAGTAGTTGCATAGGTAATAGTATTTTGCTCACATTTAAAGTATACTAAAATTAAGCTAAGGTGTCGAGCAGGCCTCTCTTCATCCTAGCATGGAACACAGTCATAACCTGAGACTATTTTTGTGAGGGCTCTTCTTAGTGTATGAGTGTTTGGATGGTCACAATAAGGTATCAAACCTTCTATAGTAAATACAACAATTGCATTGAGTGAGAGGGCTACAACTATCTATGCTCAGGTTCTTATGGGCTCAATTCAACAAAGAAAAATAAGTGTAAGCTCAGTATATAAGAATGTAAAAGTGTGAAAGTGAGAATTGGGAAGAACACAGAGAGAGAGGCTCAAGAAGATTTACCACTAGAAACAACGCTATTTCAGAACCAGCAAAGATGTTTATTTTTGATTCATTTTGCCAGTATTAAGAAAACAGAGAACCAGGGATGTCTCTCTCCAGTGTGACCTATTGATCAAGCCTCCGGCATGCTCCTAAATGGAACTAAGTTTAGGCAAAGTGAGAAGACAAGAGCAGACAGATCAAGAATATAGAGATGGCAGACAGTCACTGGGGAAAATGTGACAAGAACTGTGACTTGGATTTATGGTGATAAGAAGGCAGAGGTGCCCAAAGGTCTGAAGGGTATTTAGAGCAAAAATAGTGGAGGAGCACGTATTATCACCTGGTCCACAAGCAGTTAGACATTTAAAGAATGTAATGGTGACTAGAAAGACAAGGAAGGGAGATTTTTCTAAGCGCTATTGCAGCTGCTACCAGCTTCAGTAGTGATGATGTGCAGCAGGATTTTTGATTCTATAATGATATATTTTACATGCACTGATAACTTAATAGCATAATAGAACATAATAGAAAATATAATATAACATAATAGAAAATGACAAAATACTTCATTTTGCAATATGAAATACCAATTCTTTGGAGATGTGTTTAGCTGTGACACCTAAAACATTGACAGTATGGTTATGGAGGCTGGATTGTTCAGCCACAGTAATTTTCAATTTTTTTTTATTTTTTATTTTTTTCCCCCCAGTGGCTACCTGCAATTATTATGTAAATGGTACATTTAAAAAAAAAAAAAAAAAAAAAAAAACTTGAAATAATGCAATTCAATTCAATTCAATAATGCAATCCTTTTGTTAGAAGGCATTATGCTTATTGTGTACCTTACCATTTAATAGTTCAATATCATTATTCTATCTTTAAATGACAAGTTTATGATTCCCAATTAAAAAATAATAATAATACACTGTAGATGATGTTTTCTGAGAATCATTTGGATGGAATTAAAGTGCTTCAATACACTGACAAATTACACTGAAATAAACATCTAAAAACTACATCATAGGCTTTCATTAGTAGAACGAATCCAGCTCTGAACACTGCTAGGTACACTCTCTCAAATATGACATACTGTCATTCTTTTTCAAACTTCACGGTGCTGAAACAGGCTTTGGAGAACTATCAATTCCATGTTACTATAAACTTCAATCTAAGTAGCCATGGAACATTAAAGTATACGCTCTAGTACATCAATACAGTTGAGAACACGCACATAGGAGTGTGATGAGCCATTACACATTTTAGATTAGGTGTGGGTTGAGAACATGAGAGAGAGAGATGAGAGGATGGAAATTGACAGTTCATTTTGTGAAGTGGCGTATTCCTCTCTTAATAACCTCTCCAAGACATCACATCAGACACAATGTGATGGGGTAATGCTCCTAAAGAAACACAAAGAATGTCAATCTTAAGGAATTCCACCTTTCCTCCCTCTCTGTCTCTGTCTGTCTGTCTCTCTCTCTCTCTCTCTCTCTCTCTCTCTCTCCTCTCTGTGCATGCACTGCTTGTCTGCTTATGTTTAATAATTTGAGAATCTTGCTCATACTTCAGCAATTTCCACACTGTCTGTGATTATCTCAGTGTGTTATTCTTTTGGCAGAGAACAAAGTCACATATTTCTGATGTCTGCGAGATTTCCTTCATTGAGAATGAAGTTACATAACAAAAGGCTGTTGTTTCTACAAGCTTTTCATGTTTGTAAGTTAATATGAGGAGAAATGTGGTGTAAGATGTCTCTTTTTATTCTCCTCTGATTAAATATGTTTTATTGTCACAATCATATTCTATTACAGTCTTATATTTTTTTTCTCATATTTTGTTTCTGGAATGGTCTAGACTGTGAAATGCAGAATCTTTGTATAGACACAAAGCACCACAAATGGAATTAATTAACAATGGCACAAATTGGACATTTTTAATTTATTGCCATAATTCAGTACTATAATAATTAATACATCAGAAATACACAAGTGTTAAAAAGTTTGGAATCACCACAAAAATTTCGTGTTTTTGATAGAGATCAATACTTTTATTCACTAAGGTGGCATTAAGTTGTTGTAAATATATAGCCAAGACAATAATATTGTAAATGTAGAGTCTAAATGAGATAAGTGAAAGTGTAGGCAAGTAAGACAACATGTGGGTACAGTTGAGGCATAAAGTTTTCAAGCAATTAAAACTTTTGCTCAAGTTTTGTTTAGTAAGTAAATGGAGACACTGCAATAGTATAATTAAAGATAATTGCAGTACCACTAACTTAACACATACAAGTCATTACAAGACAACACATTACACTCTTACTTTCCTCAAATTTAAAAAAAAAAAAAAAAAAATTGACAAACAAAATTAACATTCACACATGTATGCAGGTACATTTTGAAGCCTTTATATTATTAATTTGAATACTTTGTAAAGTGTTGGAGGGCCAGTGAGTTGTACTGTATTGTTTTAGCTGTGATGCTAGTTTTAGTTTCTCCAGCTAATAAAGCACTGGGATCAAAGCTCCGACCTGCTTATTTCACCTTTTTGTAAAATCCCCTGCTTTCTATACTGGCTCACTAGAGGTCACTGACACTCTTAATGTGAGTGATAGATAACAGCAATACAATAATTTCATAAATGGAATTTCTCATATAATATTCTAAAAGAGTGTGATGGGGGAGCATTTGTTATTGCCTGGCCATGATTCTTTCTCTTAAATATAATGTGACTTTTCAGGTATATTATTAGTTTTGGATGAATAGTAACCTTGAAGAATAAATTTCCTGTGAACAACCTTGTCTGACTGGAGATATATCACATTAGATGGACTGCTATTGATTGCTTGCCTCAATACAGAGTGTCTGCTTCGTCATAACTTAAAGGATGAGTTCCTCTGCAGTAAATCAGATAAGGGCTGCTGCATTCAGCCCTGAAGCGGTAAATGCTGCTCACATGCAACAATGAGCTTGTGTCTCTCAAACTGGACAAAAATAAAAACTGCACAGAAGATCATGACTACATTTCAATTTCAGGTGTAAAACTGAGAGAGGTTCATATTTTTTACATTTTCAACTTCCTTTTCTTTTGGCTGGTTGGCAATGGCTGGGGCTTATTAGTTAATTCCGATCAGGTGTTTTAAGTGCTGATGTGCAGCAGCTGAGGTCGCTCAGTTCATGGGCAATTAGGAGATGCTGCTTTATGGAATGAATGTGTGCGCCTGCATCTGGAGAAGAGGAGGCCGTCACCTTTTGAGAATCGCCAAGCTGACTATCATCAGTGTTCTTATGTGTTACCAAGCAATATTATAACAAAACTTGAACTAAACACGAATCTGTCATAAAGCCGTGGGGCTGGCCACTTGCTGAGGTGCTGCTTGTGCTCTCCCTCACTGCTACAGAGAGGTAAGCCCTTATACTCTGTATATCAGTGACTCTGCACCTACACCCCACCACACACTTTATGTTAGGGAGTGGCATTTAACTTAGAGCTAGTCATTCTCATAACAGTTACTACATCCAAAAAACTACCAAACTGCATTGATAACTGGTTGCAGCTGGACCAGACACACCCAGGCCTGATTACTACCAGCCCTGTTCAATCAAATTATCACTTAAATAGACAATTTTCAGAAGCATTAAGTTGGCTAAAAGGTCTCATCAGTAGCACACTATGCCAAAACCAAAAGACATTCCAGAAGAGATGAGGAAGAAGGGGATTGAAATACATCAGCCTGGGAAGGCAAGGCAAGGCAAATTGATTTACAGTATGTAGCACAATTCAAACACAGAGGCAATTCAAAGTGCTTTACACAAACAAAATGAAAACAAAAGAACAATATTTGAAAGACATCCATCCATCCATCCATCCATTTCATCCACTTATCTGGGTCCGGGTTGTGGTGGCAGCAGACTAAGTAGCCCGGCCCACACTTTCCTGTCCCTGGCTCTCTGCTTGTCCTGAGGGACTCCAAGGTGTTCCCAAGTCAGCCAAGGAGATATAATCCCTCCAGGGTGTCCTGGGTCTTCCCTGGGGCCTCTTCCCAGTTGGACGTGCTGGAAAGACTTCCCTAGGAAGATGACCAGGGGGCATCCTTACTAGGTGTCCAAACCACCTCAACTGACTCCTTTCGATGTGCAAAGGCTCTACCCCAAGTCCCTCCTGGATGTCCCAAGCTTCTCACACTGTCCCTGAGGATGAGCACAGACACCCTACAGATCTTGTCCTTTCGGTCACTACCCAAAGCTCATGACCATAGGTGAGGATAGGAACGTAGATTGATTGGTAAATTGAGAGCCTCGCCTTCTGACTCAGCTCCCTCTTCACCACGATGGCCCGGTACAGTGGTCATAGGACCTCGGACCTCGGCAGTTGTTGCTGCTAAAGGTGGCAGGTGCTAAATTCAGGAGATGAGACGATTACTTTTTCACACAGGCGTAGTTGGTATTACATAATCTAAGATCTGACACAGTTTATTATAAGATACAGATACAAATAGAAGAAATCAGGAGGGGGTTGAATACTTTTTCACAGCACTGTATGTGTTTCCTTATGCATCCATTATTTCTATATTGATTTTCTCTTTTAATGAAATCTGCAAGGATCACAAATGAGTTCTGTGGTGTGTGCAGTATGTGCACTACAGTATGAGCACAGATCGCTGCAGAACAGTAAGAGAAATGCATTTCACTGCAGAAGCAATCTGCTTATGTCCGTGCCTGCCTCCACTATTGTTTTGATTTGTGTCAAATTGAATCGTGCATAATTTCTGTGAGATGAGACGTTCTGACGTCAAAGGAGACAGCAGGACAATCTCAGTTATAATGTGTGAAAGCTCATCTTTGCCTTTCTACTGTGAGTATATTTATAAATAACAGACAAAAATCAGTGAGATCCATAATGATCCATACGTGTGTAAAACTGTCAATAAAGTTTTTAAATCACCTTCAGTGTTTCAGGGATAGGATTTAAAGACACTTTCAACTGAAAATATTCTCTTGTGAAATACTAATGGTATTAGATGTAAAGAAAACTGAAATTGACATGATCCTTTTTAATCTGGATATTAAAATCTTTATAATTTGTTCATCATGAAAAACATTAGAGAAGGACCTGTGTAAGGAAATGTGACATTTGTAAAATAATATAAACACCAAAAGAAAGCAATAAAAAGGGTGTACCATAATTACCTAAAGCAATATTTTTAAAAACGTCTTTATATCATTAACTCCGCAATTGAAATAATACCAGCAACGGAGCTATGATGAAATGTTTTAAAATGTAAATAATGAAGTTCATGTGAAAACAAGGTAATCTGCAGCAATTTCATGCTATGGTAAGAACTTAACTACAAAGATAAATGCTGAGAAATCATGAAATGAGGCTTTCAGTGGAAAATAAATGGGACTGAATGAGTTTATTATGCCTTAATGTGGATTAATCACCTCAACTAAGCCCGAATGAAATGAAATGAAATTTATATCAAGGACACTTTAAAATAAGGTCATGCTGTGATGACAGCAGCATCTCTAAATAGTAACTACAACACACAGTGGGGTCCAAAAGTCTGAGACCACTGTGAAAATTCTGTTTTGCATTCGTTTTTAATATAATACAAGATTTTTCATTACAAATGATAATATCATCTTATCAATTTGAGTGAAAAGTTGAATCTTTGAAAAATGTACATGAATTTCAGAATATCTTAGTTTGGGTATTTGGGTATGCCCCCCCTTTTGCTTTAAAGAACAGCATGCACTCGAGCTGGCATGGACTCCACAAGTTTGTGCAAAACCTGATGACCCAAGTTATCCCAGCATGATTTGACAATGGGTACATTCCAAGTTCCTTATTCGTTTCCACGTTTCCCTCACTTGCGTCTTTTCGTTGCATCTTAGTCCCGCCCACTGAAAACGCAAGGAAAAGAAGAAAAGGATAGAGGAACTGAGGAACTACGATTTAAGAGAAAAGAAACATCCTCGATCCTCAAGCATCATCTGAAGCAACGTGACTTGTCACACAGCTGATCAGCTGTCAGAGCATTTGGAGCTGCTGTGTTTTAATTTTGGAAGATAATAAAATAATGAAATATTCTCCTCTGATTACTACTGTAACAATTAACATGAACAGTTTGACAAATGTCCTTGTGCAGAACAATCTGACTTTATAATCTACAGATCATCACATTTTAAGTGTATTTCACTGCTCAGAGAGTTAAAATATAAATTTTTATCAACGTTAGTGAACTTTTCCAGATGGGATGTTTTATCAAACATCAGTGGATTTTGCTGGAACAGATCAATACAGCTGGTTGTGACAATATAAGAGGAGTTATTTCATTGTTTTATGTTTCTTTATCATTCCGATCTGCACTGAACACACATCCAGTCATTTTAACCAGATGATCAATCAGACAAAATTAAACATAAATAATCGGAGTAATTTTACACTTTTACATGTGAACAATTTTACATGTGAACAGACATGTTATTTGTCTGTTCACGTTTGATAAAATGCATGCGGTTATATTAAGTTGCATGTCGGTGTATCAGATCAGCTGTAGCAGATCTGTCCAATCAGAAACAGACTTCCAGTACAGGGGCTTGACTGTCAGGTAACAGACTTCCACATAGGAGCTTCTCACATTTCCTCATGTCTCCCAGGTGAAGCCTCCTCCATCCTCGCTCCTCCATCCTCAGAACAGAAATAAGCACTTTGGAATGTCCTTTAAGCTGGAGAATCAGATTGGTTTCTGGGTCATGTGAGGAGCGATCAAATAAGAACTTGGAATGCACCAATGTTCCAAAGAGCTTCTTGTGATGTCAGACTTGCTGATTATTTCCAGACTTGCATGGAAAACATCATGGATTTTCGATGTGGTCCCAGACTTTTGGACCCCACTGTATATTTTATTACCTTGGTGTGTGCGTGTGTGTGTTACGCAAGTGAGAAAAAAAGAAAAATCTGAATACCTGACATGAAGACATTCCTTTAAGTATGGATTTGGTGTAGTAAAGCTCCAGCATCTTAGAGGCCTGAGTTTGACCTTCAATTGTATATAGTTCCTGCTTGGTCATGCAGTCCAATGAAGATAAGTTTTCACAAGCTGGTATGACCTCTGCCCTTGTGAGGGAGGCAGAACCTAGGAGTGATGGCATATGATGTTTCTCAGTGTTAAAGCAGCTGGTGACGTGTCACCGATGGGGTACGTGAGTCACAGGTCAACAGCAGAGGTAGTAGTGACAAGAATTGCAAGAACACAAGAATTTAGGCATTCTAAAATGGGAGAAAAGAAGGAAACACTGAAAAAGAGAATGGCATAATGTACATATATATGCATTTCTGCCCTTGGATTAAATATCTTTAAATCTGATATAAATAAATAAATTGTCAACACAAATGCTATTGTGTTCACCCAAATAGTGTACTTGATATTCCTGTGACTAGCTGCAGAATACTTAAGAAAAAATTATCCAATTTTTGCAACAGTCATCGGATCAGAAAACAACAATGCCTACTCATATCAAGGAACTGGTTAATTCGTTAAGTGGTAGATTTCAAATCCTGCGATCCAGTTATACCTCCACAATTTAAATAAGTGATTTAAGTTCAGTTATACAGGAACAAATGTTACGATTCACACTGGTTAAACATGTGAAAGGCAGCTTTGTTGACTTTGCATCTGATGGAGTTTCAAGTATCGCCATGTATGGTAAGGACAACAGGACAGAAGAACAAGAATGAGAAACAGAAACGTGAACAGGATAATTAAATTTTTGTATGTATGTATTTAACATTTTGTCTGAGTGCATATGATCAATCACGCATGTTTTTTTCATCATCTTGATCTTTGACAAATATGAACCAGTGTGTATAGAGTAATTTGAGTAGGCACAAGTCATTGTATGTGTGTGCAGCATCAGTTAAGGTCACTATGATTTTGTCCATGCAAGGTAAAGATGGTAGAACATAACAAATATTCACAAGTCTACTTCAGTCAAAGGATATGATGGAGGAAGAAAAGTTACATTTGCTTCATCATGCACAGTTAATATTTTTGCTGAGCATGGCTGCCAGAATAAATATTCCATAGTGGTTTTAGTCACTTCATCAGGCAGTTTATTGGCTGTTTCATCTATAATTCTTCATCCTGCATTTTTCCCTATTCTGTGCTGTGAGCTTTAACCTAACATATAATTTCAAATAAAGGCAAGTAAAACAGGGTAGATTAGTTTTTGGTCTGAATGTAGATACAGTAAATTTGAAGAAGTTCATGGCTATTATTTGCATACTTTGTTTGCATGTCTAGCGCATACTGTAGATAAATTCAGCAGACAGTGAAAGAGCTGGAGGACATCTAGCATGGGAACAGCCCTCCTTCTAGTCTTCATCTAAAGAAAAACATTTTTTCTGGAAAAACAAACTCTAAAAGCCAAAGATTACTGGAGGGAAAAAAAAGTGAAGAAAATTTGTGTCTTTATGTGTTTTGGGGGTGGATAAACTCTAATGATCGCTAAAGGACACATTACTCTTTATGCTGCTATAGAAAGTTGGCACAAAACAGCATCTCTGGAGCTGGAAAGTATTCAGTCCTGCTTGAGTTCGCTGCTTGTCACAGAAGCTTTACTCTTAGCCCTCTTGTTATTGACAGTTCACCTTAATGATTATGCCACTTTGCTGCTTTACACACTCTCCTGCCTTCAGTATGGCAATCTCAGTAGTTAAGTATAATTTTGGATGCAACACTTTCTTGTAACTGATTTGTTTTGCTCCTATTTTGCACAAAATAGGAGCAAAATATTCAAGAATATTTGAATACTGTGTATTCAAATCCTTAAGTAAAAGTACTAAAAGCACAATGAAAAAAATTGTCATCCAAGTTTCCAAAGTAAGAGCATTCATTGTGAAGAAATGTCACTATCATTGGTGAGAATCACCAATTTTGGGGATATCATGATCACAGGTCGTTTGAAGGATTACAGGTTCCTTCTTCTACACTCCTCAAAATCAAAGACAAGATACTTGTTTTTTGTTTTTTTTTTGTTTGTTTGTTTGTTTTTTTAACCCAACGACAGCTATATTTAATGAGTTTGTCTAAAGAAACATGGAGTGACATATCAAATAAATGTAGTGTAAACCTTAAAAAGTGCAGCACTTGTTTTTCCATGTCTGAACCTGGAATATGCAAAACCAGTGTTTTTTGAATATGTAAATGATGGAAAACATGTGACTTCAGGTTTTGATTCAATTTTCAGCGTCACAGATTGATCTGGTCACACAGCTGGTGTAGAAAATAACAACTCAAATTATTTAGGACATCTGAAATTCATTACGCATCTCCACATTTCCTCCTATGGCCTTATAAGCACCTTTCACCCTGTTCTCACATATTGTAGCATTTTTATGTGATTGCAATACCAATAATCTTACATTCAGTTACACTAACACCCCCTTAAGATGTCTGACACCTCCTTGAATTTCTCATCAAGTTTCCAAAAATTCTTTTAACCCCAATTCAACAACTTAGTTTGCATATACTAGCTTATAATTGAAGCCTTTACAAGAGGTATGTTCAGAAAACTCTTGATTGAGAAATACATATGAAAGGATAATATTAAAATCAAGTTTAGTTAAGGTGCATGGGAGTAGCATTGAAATACTGAGCTGTGGCTTGCTTTTAAGATTTATCCATTGAAGTAAAATTGGAGCCATGACCTACGTTTCTAACAATTTAGCTGTGAGATTAAGTATCGTAGACTTCAAAGGAATTGAAGAATGCATGGCCTTGGTGCCTTGAGCAGTACACACCCATCCATCCACCACAAAGTTGGTGGTAACTCACATTATATGGGGATGGCTAAGAAGGCAGGCAGGTGGCAAGTGAAATCCTCAGCTAACAGTGCTGGATGATTATCTGATTTGTATGATCATGGTCCTTTGTCCTTCATCCAGACTTCTGCTGTCACACTTTGACACAGCCCACTATCTCACTTGCATTCCCTTTATCTACTCTCAGTCACTTCCTGTTCACTTCTCAACCTCCTTCTCCTTGCCTCTTTCCATATAGGATGATACAATCCTGATTTGAGTTTGGTTCTATAAGGGCATTCATGTGATGTGAAAACAGTCTGAATCAGTACTGATAAAGAGGGAAAAAGCTGTAAGGGTTAGAAACATTTGGGTGATTCAGCTACAAGTGCTGCTCTTTGCTTGTGTATATTTGTGTACCTGCATATATCTTATGTGTGTTTGTGTGTGAACACGTGTGTGCGAGAGTGACAAAAAGCAAACACCCAACAGAGATAGCAGTGTGTCAAGAAGCTCCAGCATGGTGCTCAGTCAGATTCAGGGATACTGTCATATCTTATCCTCCTCACCACTGGTTTTCTGTGCACTGTGGGCCAGCAGGGTGTACACGACATCACAGAGAGGTAGATATAAATACTACATCATATACAATATAATGATACAATATAATTTGTATGCTGTAAATAAGATTAAAAAAAATTAATAAATGCTCTAAATAAGACAAAACTTAGATTCATTGTTGGCAATTAATGTGGATGGATTGTTGGACTATATTATACAAACAGTGGAGAAGAGTGTTCCTGATTTTTTTTTTTTTTTTTTTTTTTTTTGCAGTGTCAACAATTTGTCTCCAATTTTGAAGAGTTTAAACTGTAATTAAAATTATGAAATAAAACTGTCTAGGTAACAAGATGTCTGGGAGTTAAGTACAATCATTGGACCAATTTAACCAGTTCCAGGAACTGAAGAAGCTTTTTGTATGAATGGGGAAATGTTTCCAATCACACTTTGGTCTAGTGATTATATGTAACCTCTAAGACTTCTGAAATTAAGCAATAAACATCCCCCAAATTAAAGATACAAGATTTCTTTTCTTTTCAGTAATGTATCTCCAATAAAATAGAATAAGAGTAGAATTGTATTGTCCAACTGATGCAGGAAAATCTATTGGTCATACAATTTGGGGGATTTTCATGTTTTCAGATCAGTTGAAAGATTACATGCTACAAAAATTCTTTCACTTTCTAAAACTCTTGAAATAATGTCTTAAACGTAATCACACTAAAACAAAGGAGAGATACAAGGCTTTACTCAACAATAGCAATGTAAAAGTATCATAATTCAATGAGATGTACAATATATGGATTACAATGTGATAATTGCATGTATTGCTTTGAATTATTTACTTCTTAGGCTTGAAGCCTAACATAGATTTTGATGGTGTTATAAATAAAATACCTTAAAGTCATTTACTTGAAAGCATTCAACTTCTCAATCTCTATTTCTGAATATACACGCCCATACTTCAAAAAATTTGGAATTTCAGTCAAAGCAAGAACATGAAACTGAAGAGAACGTATTCATCTGGAACCAAGAACAAAAAGACAAGAAAAGAGAATGGGGAAATAAAAGAGCAACATACAGGTAGTGTTCCAGATGTTAAACTGGGGGGCCCAATTTGATGTGTTTAGGGTCCCCAAAATGCTCCAGCCAGCCCTGGTCTACTGTTATTGTTTGCTCCCTGTGATTGATTTTGAACCTTTCACTTCTCTTGAACTCATATATACTCATTGTCAGTTTTACGCTAAGATACAATGAAAGTCTAGTGACTGAAACATTGCTTGTAATTAAGCATAGTTGACAGTGTGGGAGCTGTTAGGCAATGAGAAAAATCAAACCTAAGCAAATTTGAAATGATTTTTCATATCGGCTATTGTTAATGTTATAATATCCACAAGCCAACATTCATGCTCATAATTTCTCTCAAGCTCTTTTTTCTTTTTTCAAATAACTACTTCACCATAAATACCTTTGAGGAGAGACTATTAGAAAGTGTGCTCTGTCTGTGATTATTTGAATCAAGATTACAAAAGCACACAGATGTAAAAATCTCCCCTCTCTATGATGGCAAGCCTTTTCACTCTATCGCCGAGCATGCGCACATTCTGAACAGCTTACTTTATGTTATTTTCTGACATGGTCGGGCACCACGTCATACGACCTCGTTCTTTTGAAGCATGCTAAGGCCTTTAGTATTTACATTGTGTTTATAGTGTATGTATGAGGAATCGGTGTCGGCAGGTTTATTAGAGTTCATTTGAATCTCATCACAACTGAATCTGCATTATTAATTTGAGCTGCAATGTTCAGACTGCAGATCTGTTAAATAATTTTTTATTACAGGGATGCTATGCATTTATCAAGTGCCATTCAAATGTCATTCTTTCAGAGTAGTAGAAACATTAACAAACTGAACCAGACAGGCAGGAAATGACATTACAGCTTCATACAGGAGGAAAAAAAAAAAAAAAAAAAAANAAAAAAAAAAAAAAACAGTTGTTCTTCCACCCAATCTCTTACACACAACACAACACAAGCCAGCTCTTGATAAGTTTCACCACACACACATTTAGAAAAGAGTACTTTCACTCTGCTTCACTACTCTGTTCATAATGAGGCAGTTTTCAGGCCCTTTTGCTGAAGTCATTTAGTAGTCCATTTACTCTCCTTTCTAACCGTTTCTTATACTGTCCCAGGGTAAGTATTTTTTCTCTATGGAGTCACAATCCATTCAACTAAATTTCAATTTTGAAACTGAAGCAGGAGATTTATCATCACTTTGTGCCTCAAGGTGATTTCATTTAATTTCATCACAAAGCCCAAGGACATGCTGTATTTGATTCATAGATGAAACTCTGACATTTCAGTTCAATAAGAGTCTTGTTTTTTTGTTGTTTTTTTTTCTCACTTTTGCATATGTGAGGTAGATTGTCTTAAAGGAGCATCACTAGGGATATTTTCAATTAAAAAAAAAAAAAAAAANAAAAAAAAAAAAAAAAGCTTCTGGTGACACAGATGTGTCCTTGACAAAATATTTCTTAGCACAGCTTGTTGCTCCCTCTAGTGGTTCATATTTGTGGAATTTTGATAAGCTGTACAAAACTTTTAACAGACCATATATTCTACTGTCATGTAAAAATTTTCTATATTCTCAAATGGGAGGTGTTTTAAACAGATATCTCTCAGTGAATTCTGTCTCAGACAGCAGAAACATAGGGTTCAGGGGGGCTCAGTATAGTCAAATTTCAGGAAATAGAGCTAAAAAAATACTACAAACTGATGAACATTAACATTATGTAGATATCTAAATAATAGCGAAAAGTACCACTTCTGATCAAGCAAGTACTATGTGACAACAAACAACCCAAAGAACAAGCACATAAAAACCTTATGTTCATGTATGCTGTACTGAAATGAAGAAAAGGTACTGACAGAATGAAAGTACACATGGGGTGAATTGGGCTATTTAAAAGAATATTAAAAAGAGAAATATTAATAATTTATTGCTTAATGAAATCAATTTAATTTACAAATAATTTACAGAACAGAATTTGCATAAATTTAAATTGTTTTGATTGTCTGCAGAAATTTCCTAAGTCATCTGATACTTCAAGTATACCAGCGGTACACATCACATGTTGAGAACCACTGGTTTAGATACTTTATTACTTGTTATGGTCATTTTACAGGCTACTCTGATATGATACGGTGTAATGAATGGTTTATTATTTCAAAATAACCTTAATAGAGGCTAATGTCCTGAAAATTGCAGCTGTAGCCATTTGTGTAATCTCAGCAAAGGCTCTTTTATCTGAGTCATTTATTAGAGTCTTTCAGATAAATGAACTTCTCCTACTTCATTTGAGGCTCAGGGACCTAAGCTCCTTACAGCCATTGATTAGAGATGGGCTCAATAATTCTAGTAATAGGATTGGGAAAAGAGCACGCAATTCATCATTAATCATGTCATTTTGGTGTTAGGCAGTGACCCTTGCAGGCATGCCAGCTAAATCATCTTCTGACATTATGGATGGTGTCATTTGTATCTGTGTCATGCCATGATTACTGTTTTGTTACTATGGATCTTTTTGACCTTGATGTGATTTAGTTAAAGAGATTTTTCATTATAATCAAAATACTCATTAGAATTCCAGCCACTTGGGTGGTGAAAAAGGTCAAAAATAAGTTTTACCAAAAGTACATTTATTGAGGACATATTTGTCAGAATTCATAGTTTTGTACACAAAGACAGAAAAAATATAAATCTATGTGATTTATAATAAATTTGGGATACAGACAGAAAGTATATGAAGAAACCAGCAACAACTAAAGATGTGTAATTAAAACCAGACATATTTGTGCTTGTGCATTCTTGCATTGTAGCATTTTTAAAACTATTCAATATGTTAACGTCTTTAAAGCTAAAGTTTAAAGTTAAAGCTATTTATTCTCTCTAAGTTTGGAGATTGAATGTCTTTATGGTCTTTATAGAAATATTGGAAACTGGAAAAAGTATTAAAAATTATCAAGCTGTTACAAAGAAAACTTTTAAGATCAAATGTTAACACAAATTTTGCAGTCGATAAATAATGCTCTGCTTCACACATGCGCGCACACACACACACACACACACACACACACACACACAGCATGTGGTCCAGGAAATGGATGGATGTCAATAACATATCAGTTGCACTGATATGTCAGTAACAGGTATCAGTGCAAATGTACCATTTATCTCATTTTTAAATATTCAATACTGGGTGTCAAAATAACTAGTCAATCTTTATTTGTAGCTGCTGAATTGAATTTTTTTTTTTTTTTTTTTTTTTAATGCTTGGGATATGTCAAAGACCTAGATTGGAGTGAATCATGTTGCTGCTATTTCCTGAATAATACTGTAATTAAGCATTAAGAGTTTGTCTCATTGACCCAACAGAATGGAATAACAATACGGACGGTGAAAATGGAAGCGCATGTCAGCCATTCCATAACTTTATTCATCTTTATAACAACACAACACCCTTAGGCCTCCTCAAAACTCTACATACATCTGCCTTACAGCAACTAAAGGGGGACATTTCCACCATACTACAGAAAATACACAGAATACTGAAAGGTCTGTTACGTATGTAGAAACATCTGCGTTTCTGCAAAAGGGAAAAATCTTACAGTGTATACAGGAAACTAACATCTTAAACAAACTACAACAGAAACGTTCAAGTACTACCCCATATAATAAGGATAAAAATGGTACCGTCCACACTAAACAAGGATGAATAGGGCTAAATCACTAAAGGCTGAATCCTAACAAATCACTTAGAATAATGTTATCCTACACAGAACACGCATAGCATATTGAAAGGTCTGTTACAATACCAAATGTGCGAACAAAAGATGCACTCCTTTGGTAATTATGGTGACTTAAATGAGAAAAGTCTAAATTTGAAATATTAACATTGCTACTCTCCCTATTTCCCCAAATGGGTTCCTGACAACCTTCAGTAGGCTATAAGGTCCTGGCTTTAATCTGATGAGGTCTGCGGCCTCCTCTTTTCCAACTTGATCCAGATTCCCTTCTCTGGTCGAAGGATGAGGTCCCCTACTGGTCGCAGCTCTTCACGTTTCTGACAGGCTTCAACATTGAATTTGCGGAGAATGTTTGCCAAAACCACCTTTTCTTCCATTAGTGCAAAACGCTGACCTGAGGATCACAGGATAATTTCAGCAGCTCTATCATTATATACACACAAATACAAAGAGAGATAGTGTGCAAGTAACCAAATGTATTTACTCATGAACTATAGTTAAAAATGTTGACTTACTTTTAAGTGGTTTTCAATTTCTCTTCCAGTAAATTTCAGGGGAAAATGTTTTGTTTTGTTTTTTCCCCCAAATTCAGATGTTTCATTTATCATTAGATTTAAAATGAAATAACATATTGCATTGTTGCAGAGGCCTTGTACCTATTCCTTTTTTCAGCTGCATGCTGTAATGCATTACTGACATGATTATACAGTTTTAGAGATTATTTCCAAAATACTGTGAAAGCAAAATGAAGATGTTCAGATTAAGATGAAATCTCAACCCCTTAAACTCTTCATTTTTTATTTTGGAATTTTTGGAAACTTTGTGATTTCTGCTCAAAATTCACATAAAGTAAGTAAATGATAATAAACCACTGCAAAGTAATACCGTCCCACATCAGTCCAGTGCTGTTGTTACCTATACAGTTGCGGATTCCAGCAGAAAAAGGTATGTATGCATATGGCGGTCTTCCCACTGAATTCTCAGGCAGAAAGCGCTCAGGCTGAAACTCCTCTGGCTCAGGGAAGTAGCGCGGATCACGGTGCAGAGCGTAGGTAATGACAATGGCATTGGCACCTTTGGGCACCTTGAACCCATCTATTGATACAAACACAACATGTTTAGGATGGGCTCCCACCCATCCTAAATAGATTCGTTATGAATTTCACTGTATCGGCTTAAGGCAAAGCTATTCACAACACACAGATAGACTGCTGAGCAAATACAAAATTAAGGAAACAAATTTGATTTCATGTATGTTGAATTTGCTCATACAGCTCCTTGGGGATTGTGCTGAACAGATGAATGCATCATACGAGTGTCATCACTTGTGTAACTCACTGATGCGACAGTCTTCACAGATGCAGCGGGCAAAGAAGGGCACAGAGGGAAAGAGTCGCAGCGACTCCTTGATCACATACTCCAGGTATTTGAGCTTCTTCAGGTCCTCTGTATTAACAGGGCGGTCAGATGTACCTTGGAACAGAGCATAGAAAATGCAGAATACAGATGAACAGGAACAGACTGCAATCTAAAGGATTATACCGGCGAGTTTGCATGTTTAAGCCCAATATATACAACGCACACACACACATTATTGACAACTATTTCCCAAAACAAAAAACACATTTTAATTTTTCTGTTAATTTTCCAAATCCCCTAATCTTTCCAAATCAAATGTTCAGGTGATACACCCACCTTAAAATTCGATGTTTCTTCGAATACGCCTTCTAATATGTGTGCATGATTGTAGAAGGCATGGTCATTTTAATATCTCTGTAAAAGCCGTCTTCTTCTGGGACTATATTTCCTGGTGGAGACATACATTGTCCTCCATGCAGCTCCATGTTGGACTGGTTAAATGAAGTTACTTCGACAAAAACCTTAGTAGACGTGTTTTGCTGGGATGGATTAGCTATTTCAAGCACGTTTCAAGTCTACAAGTTGACTTTAATAACTTACTAGAATTAATTGAAACCAATGGCAGTCTGGAAGGCAAGTTAAAAAAAAAAAGCTAAAATTCACTGCTGTTTGGGCTCTGATCCTTGACACTTTCTCTACATTTATCACTTTATAGATAAGACTACTACACTACTTTATTGTTCAAGTAACACAACCTGTGAGTGTTTATTTGATAAACACTCACAGGGTTTAAGAGTTTAAGAGTCAAGTTCATGTACAGTCTCTTATCAGAAGCATGTCTCATAGGCACTGACAAAGGAACAAATGATACCTATAAATAAAAATGAAAATTATAATAGTTACTCAAAGTGTAAAAATGTCATGTAGTGTGTAATTCCACATTGTATGTATGACACAATGAAAATTTCAAGTCTAAAAGTTTAAATGTCGTCATACACTTGTATGATACAATGTATGTCATACATGTCCTTTCCACCACAGTTTGATGCAAACTTTGCATTTATTATCATACAGCACAAGGTCATCTAGCTTAAGTCATGGAAAAAATGCATGGAGGCCACAGAAAAGCTGCACAGCATGAAAAATAATTCAATTGTGTGTATTTTAGGGATTTTTGGAACTGTTTATCTGTGCATAAGCTCCCTCTGACTTGTGAAGAACAAATGAGGCTGAAAAAAGATTATTCGAAAGGCAGGAAAACAAACGATGCCATGAAAGGAGAAACAGATTTGAGGGAGTGTTTCTGTTACCGAAAACCGCCTGAAGCTCCTGTTGAACTTTGTTGTGTACCTCTGGGTGGGAGCCCAGCAGATGTAAGGTCCAGTTCATAGAAGCTGCTGTGGTGTCATGACCCTGCAAAAAAAAAAATTAAATTAAATATATATATATATATATATATATATAAATATACACATCATTACCTATTTTTTTTAACTCTTACTCACACTTGATAAAATTTTGAATTGTATGTAGGCAGAATAATTATTAAGCTAAATGTCTTGATCCTTGATGGATCATCAGGACTTTCAAAGACAATATCCAGGATGTCTTCATACTCACAATGTAATGGGCAAAAATTATGATAATCAAAGAAAAGAAAATAAATGAAATAATAAATCTTGCATGTAATGTAACTGTTCCAACCAAATGTAAACAAAAAGCATGGCTAAATGCCAATAAATATTGTAAAATTAAATAAACTTCGTAATAAATGCCAACTAAAGTAAAGTTCGATTTCAGGACTTGTGTTGCTTTATAATGATATTAATCACAGTGAGGATTAAACATCTGTGCAGGGAAGTAATATTCTGAAATTATTTACACTTACGTATCAATGGCAAACTGTTATTATACACTATAGTTAACTTGGCAATATATTTAGATCTTTTTATTTAAATGTCATGTAAGAAAATATATTTTATTTGCCTGTTAGCTGATCATTTCCATTCACAAAGCTCGCTTCCACGGCGCTGCCATGTTGAGTNTTTATTTGCCTGTTAGCTGATCATTTCCATTCACAAAGCTCGCTTCCACGGCGCTGCCATGTTGAGTGAAGTCATACTCGTGAAGTCGAGGTAAATAATTTTGGTCTGAGTTTTCCAATTGGAGCTCCGACTTCAAGTGCTGTTCCAATGCATTTTTCCAAGCAGGAAGTTGGAAAAATCCAACTTCCGAGGTAGCTCAAACGCAGCATATCATGTTGTCCATTTCAACATGATTTATTTAAAGTAAGCCTGGTGAAATTTACGGGTTACAGCATTACAGACTATTGCATTCAATAGTCAAAATGTGTGAACAAATTTAATTTTTGCCTTGAATGACTCCTGCTTTATCAAGCACATATTGAAAATTTTGTAGACAATTTTTCTTTGTATTGAACTTCAACCACTGACTCTAAACATGAAGGTGTCCACTTCCTCCTGGATGTCTTGATGGCTCATCTTTGTGCCATCCTCATACGTGGTCTTCAGCAGCAAGTTCAGGAAGGCCTGTCTCTTCCTTGTGCTGTGGTCAGAGTCACTGTCTGATTCAACATCCAAAAGATTCTCTGCTCTTTCGCGTATCACCTGAGAAGAAATAAAGGTAGATTGCGCCTAACTGCTATTTCCTATTTAGAATTAATTATTAAATGCATTTCACATATTTAAAATAAACATAGGAGGACATTAATGATGTCAGGCAATCCATTACTGAGGCTCAAGGGGAAATCTGGAGAAACCCTAGTACTGTATGTTTCAACCCATCAAAACCTTTTTTCTTTTTTTTGTTTTGTTTTTTCCAGCTACTGTAGGAGGCCTCACACATCAAGTGATAATTAGCTATCTACTTTATTCCTAATGTAGTAAGGCACACTGAATACTCCTCTCCAAAACTCACTGTGTATGTAAAGGAATGGAGGATCTTCAGTGTCTTGTCATGCTCTCGGCCCTCACCAAAGCAGTAATACATGAAGTCGGACCAAAACCAGGGCTTCCTCTGTCTGGCACTGATAATGTCACTCATTCTGAAAACAACAATAATGTATCATGACTGCCATTTTATATAATAATAATTTTTAAAAAAACAAACAAAAAACAACTAAGAACTCACCTGTAAACACTCTGAACATACTCTGAATCGTAATTGCTCTGGGCATAAATTTTTTTTCCCATTGCAGTTTCTGAAAAGTGGAACATGGTTCAGAGGACATTATGTTTAATCCAGTGCAAACAGAGTATATGGCAATGGGTATCTTATCATCAAATAAGCTAGTGTGATGTAGGTAAAAGCTTTAGGAAAAGGTGAAAACACACAGGAGGTGGTGAGGTGCTTTCTTGCAGAGAAATTGTTTCAAAACAGTTTAGAGGCAAAGGGTTTGTTTTTTGTTTTTTTGTTTTTTTCTGTTTTTGTTTTTTTGTATACATTTTTGTAGTTCTTGGTGGACTATTTTTGTTTTTGGAATAACAGCATTCATTCTTGCTTTTAGTCTTTATAACTTTTTTGTTAAATATTCTCTATATCCTCTGTTCCTTAGCTTTTTTCCCAGAGCTGTGAACAGGTTGCAGAAATCACACCACCAACATACACACACCGATAGACTGGACTCTGTGCAATAACTGTCGTGTTTCATTGCCCCCTATATTCTTATTTTTAGAGTATTATTACATATTTTAAAGCTTTAAGGGTATGAATGTGTATGTGGTCATGAGTGAGATGTGCTTGGGCTTGTGTGTGTATGTGTATGTATTTTTCTTTTTAATCTTATTTCTATGCTACAACTGGATTGCTCCAACTGAGTTTCGTTATATAACATGCAATGACAATAAAGATCTATCTATCTATCTATCTATCTATCTATCTATCTGTCTATCTATCTTATTATTTTTCCATAATAAGATANATCTATCTATCTATCTATCTATCTATCTATCTGTCTATCTATCTTATTATTTTTCCATAATAAGATAGATGTTTTGAGTTTATTTTGCATCCTGTTTTTTCCTCTCTGGGATTTTTTCCCCCTTTTCCTATTTTATTTTGATAGCAGCTTTGAATTGGCATTGGCTACTTTTTTCCAGGATGGTCCCTATGTAGATGTCCCTATGTGTCAAATAATTTATTTGATGTTATTCTATATGCAATTTTTTTGTGTAAATCTTGATGTATTGTTGCATAATGAACATAATATATATCACATGTTGTATACAAGAGTGTAAGTTTAGCTACAATATTGGTAGGAACTTTTTTTTCCGGATGTGCCGCACTTAATGTGTGTTGTGTTTTTCTATGTCATACACACATAAAAAGAACTTGATTGTGTAAACATTTGCTTTGTTCATTTATGTATTTATTTATTATTTATGCATTTACTATTTATGTAAACAAGACTTGTATGGCTTTTTTCCTCATTCTTCCTATGGCAGGCCGCCTAATGGCTCAGACACCAGCATCCACAATCTGTTGTTATGTGAGACGATGTGATCAGTAAACGAAATATTCAAAATAGTAGCCATTTAAAAACTTTTTCTTTTTTTTCTTTTGTTTTAATTTATTTATTTGGAACATTTTGTTTCACCATTTAAAAAAAAAAAAAAAAAAAANAAAAAAAAAAAAAAAAAAAATCATTTGCTAGCACAACAACAAGACAAAACAACGAAAACCTGGACACATGCCAACAGGTTGCTCACTGGTGGCATCAAACCTTGACAGTCAGCTGACTAAAACATGCTAAAATATGAATAAATTTGCATTCTTATCAACAATGTGAAAATGCAAGTGTCCTAAAAAAAAAAAAAAAAAAAAAAAAAAAAAAGATTCCATGATAAGTTTTCATCTCCATTATTCCATTTCCATTCCATTTTTAGAAAGTTTGCTAAAAGCAGTCAATCAGAATGCTTGGTGAAAACTTTTTACAAGCTTGAGTTGCTAAATCTAAGGCTATGGTTGGAAATGTCTATAATGTGATTGTAAATGCAATATAGAATCCCTATAGTTTATTGTATGTCACTTGTAAATGCTGAAGACAACAGTATTGTTGAAATGTTGCTTTTAACTTATTAAATATATGGATCAAAGCTAAATGAGTTGCTTCACTTTATTTAGGTAAATTTTACCACACACACAAACACTCACCACAGATTATGTCCAGGGCACACAGGGTGATGTAGTTAAAGCAGTTGAATGGGCCTTTTCCAGCCTGTTTCTCCAGCTTCTCCACCAGAATCTCTACCTGTTCATTCATCACTTCCAGGAAGTCCATCAGGATGGAGAAGTGGAAGGTAGGAGTCAGCAGCTTCCTCCGCTGTTGCCACTTATGCCCAGTGCTGATTAAAGGATGAAAGTCAGACATGATGTACAGTAAGGGTTATGGGGGTGCAGGACCAGAGTACATAATTATACTGTAGTGAACAGAATGAATGACTACCAAAGCATGAGACCTTTAAACAGCTTTAATACAGAGGCTAGCTTTTCCCCACAAGTGAAGTAAAACATTTTGTTTTCATAAGATTAAAAAAAAAAAAAAAAAAAAATCTCATTCTTTAGATCTTTGGGGCTCCATAGTGACCTATCCATCTGATTGCTTGCACATTTGCTGAGTACAACCATGTCCCCCAGAGGATGAACCATGCTGAAGTGATAACATCCCAGATAACATGCAGATGTGGGCCAAATCTGGCTAAGTTGTGGCACTGTCGGCTCACTTACGGCAATGGCAAACTGATGTGAGGCTAAAGTGGCCCACAAGTCAAATTGCTGATGTGGCCCAAACAACCCAAACCGAACATGGGCCACAGCTGAAATGCCAGAACTCAGCCATGCTGGATGTCAGCCTAAAGTGGCCTACATGTCAAATTGCTGACGTGGCCCAAAAGATCCAAACCGAAAATGGGCCACATTTGAAATGCCAGAACTCAGTCAAGATGGATGCGAGCCATTACTCACTTAGCAATTTCACTCTATCTGTAGAACTAATGCTGAGTTCGACAGACCTCGGAACTCGACTTTTTTTCTGACTTCCTAGTTAGAAAAATGTGTTAGAATGACATTTAAAGTCAGAGTTCCGACTGGGAAACTCAGACCAAAATTATCTACCCTGACTTAATGAGTATGATGTCACTCAACATGGCGATGCCCGTGGAAGCTAGCTTTGTGAATGGAAATGATCAGCTAACGGGCAAATAAAGTATTTTTTCTAATGGACATTGAAATAAAAAGGCATTGCCGTGTTAACTATCTACAGTGTATAATAACTGTTTGCCATTGATCTACTGATATTAGCTGGCAGAGCTAACATCAACTAACCCTAAATAGATCACAATACTGTGATCTGTTTTGTCAAAATCTACATTTTAGCACCCTATCAAATCTCTACAAAAAATAAAAACACAATTACTATATTTTTTGCTCTGCCAGTTTTGTAGGATGTAATATGTTTTTAATATGTTTAACTCCAAAAGGCTCTTGAGGCTTTACTTGTAATCTATCCCCGTTTCACATTAGATAAGGTGATAATTCTGGATTTTTGTATTTACTGTGTTCACACTGGAAAACTGGTTTAATGAACTTAAAAGACTCAAAAATAACATACAGACTAAAGAGGCTTGGCTTTACTGTGCAGCTACTGGAGTCTAATATCAAATGGGAATAGAGGAGCTGTTCACAGGTGGTAAAAAGTATTAAATCTTTACCTTTTCAAAGTTTTCAATTTTGTAATTAGCAGTATCTTTCCAAATAAGCACTTCGATATAGTATTTCCACAATGTATTAACTATATTTGCATAGCGGCTTTAAAAAAGTATAATATGAATTTAAGTATATAGTATAAACTGTACTGCATAGCTTTAGTATGGGAATTGGGAACCAGGTGGAGTCTACAGTGGATGCATACCTGGTTAGCAGGCCAGATCCAAGCCAAGGGTGTAGGAAAGTATATGCATAAGCTTTGTCCAAATGAACAGGATTGTTTAGAACCCTCTACAAAACATTGAAATTTTGAAAACAAGCATGTAATCAAACAATTATGGTGGAAAAGTTCAAAACAGTTTTAATGCAGCAAATAAATGGTACAAATCTATTATAATTCCCAAGATGTAGTATAGTTCAAATCACATATACCGAATGTTGTAAATCATATCTAACCAGAGTACCTCAACAGTTTCAGCATGAAACAGGATCACCATCGGAACTGGTCCAAGCCAGAGTTTAAGCAGTGGTTTGTGGCGGAACTCATTTGTATAATCAACAAGTTGACAAAAGAAATCTGAAACAAACAAAAAAAACAACAAACAAAAAAAAAATCTTGTCTGCCCATTTTTTTTTTTTTTTTTTTTTTTTTTTTGGTAGTGGTGGCAGTAGCCAATTCAAAATATAGTGGGGATGCAATACTTTATTGCATCCCCACTCAAATTAGTCTGCAGTTTAACGCATGCTGACACGTGTGACAATCTGCCTCTGCTTTGCATTCTTACCTCCAGCATTGGGTTTGAACTGCAGTGCATTTCCAACGATGGGGTATGTTCCTTCAAGCTCAGGGATTGGCTTCATCTCAAACCATTTGTGAAAAAAACTGCCCAGCAGTTTGTAGGCAATGTAGGTCAAAAGAACAATGAAGAAACTAATTCCAAGTAAATACATTGTGAAATACCAGGTAAAATTGTCGTCTTTGGAAGTGTGTATGTACAAGATGTCTGTGTACTGCTGCCTTTTCCTAAACAGCAACACCTGTCTGTCTTCTTAACTGTTAGAGGCTGTGACGTGCCTCCTGCTTTGTCCCTCCCTCCATGGCCGTACGTCACTTACCTTACTGGGTTAATGTAGTACTACATTTATTCATTTATGTCCATAATTTTAAAATATCATAACTCGTGCAGTCAAGTCAAATTTATTTGAATAACCCAATATCACACACAATGTCTCAAAGGGCTTTAAGGACCCACACATTAGCGGTTCCCGACCCAGCCCAAGCTCTCTAGTGGAGTCACCTAAAGCTATAATCCCATAAATGTAAACATTTGTAATAAGAGATTAAACTGTAAACACTAGGACACATTACACAACAAAGCTGTTAAATTATTTACCACATGATAACAGGCTGGCCCTGACCAAGACCTTTGCACCAATCTGACTCTTTCTGAAACAGTTCCAACGTCATTTCATGTTATTCAGCCATGATTGTTTATGAATAATAACATTAAGATTTTATGACTGACCACAATGAATTGCTGGAAGCTATAAAATCTGTGTTTATAATAAAAGGACAACATTAACTCTAAATATTACAATTGTAATGGGTAGAAGAATTCTTGGGAAAGATTTCATTGGCTAATCAGACTCTGCTGTTTTTATGATAAGAAGTTAATGATTGGTCTTTTATTGAGGTAGTTTTTATGTTTTTATACAACAGGAAAATCAATTTCTATGCATATTTTACCACTGTGTTTTGGCATTAGTTATGACAATTTGTACTAAATTACTATACAATAAATGTAATGATGTATGAATAGAGTAAATATAATGACATAGACATATAGACATAGGTTTTGGTGCTTCTAAAATAACCATTATTGTATCTGCGTTACAAAGATAGGATTTGTTACTAATCTGTTGTGTTGGATTATATTCCACTGTACTGGTGTTCCTGTTATTGTAGTTCAGTCAATACTGACACTGTGAAGTTCTGCTCATAATCTAAAGCACAATTCTGGTTTTCATTTTAAGGTAGCTTCTGGTATGATAGGTTATGAAAAGCTCCTCTGAAAAACTGACAGGTGGAGCTGTTAAAGAGACATTTTAAAACAATTTACCCAAATAGCAATTTAGCAACGTGTATTTTCTGCCCAAAATGGTACAATAGACTTCTACCTATTGTACCTATTGTGTTGTAAAATCCTTTCAGTTACTTCTAGTAACTGAAAGGATTTTAAGGAAATTCTCTCACCCTAAACTAAATTAGAAGATAATACTTGAAGGTCAGGGGCAACAGCACAAATAAAAGGTTCTCAACAAAGTTCTCAATTATGCTATTAAAATCACCACTATATGCTATTTACCTTCTCACTTGGCATTAGTCTTTGAAAATAAAATGAGGCAAAACATTTTGACTAAAAAGTTAATAACATATGAACAAATTCTTCAAAATGGTTTAGTAAAAAAAAAATACTGACATTATCAAATAAAATATAGTTACAATATCCTATTTATTAATGTAACAAGGATGTTAAAAGTAATGGAGACTTAATACAAGCATTATATTTAGAAAAGTACAATATTATTATTACTGAATAAAGTAGTAAACAAAATAGCAATGACAGCATAAACAAAGATTTTGAAGTTTTTTGCCTTGGCCACTAGATGTCAGTATGACATATTAAACCAAAAGTTAAGAGTAAAACATTACCATTTATTCCTTTAGAAATTAAGATGATTCCTTAAGAAAATCTTATAAAAAATTAAGCTATTTTCCTTTCTTAACATAAAATGAACAAATAATGTTTTTTTGTTTGTTTGTTTGTTTTTTTGTTTTGTTTTTTTCAGTTTTACTTTGAAGTAATTTGGGGTAAAAACTGGGTTTATTTAGTTTTGACTTCTCTATAAGGGCTACTCTTTGACTTGTATTTAGTAACACCTTTACAGACACTGCATCATTTAAAAATTACACTAAGATTTCCATCTCATATAGCTTCCACACATATAATAGAGGAAAATTTATCAAACTGTAAGCATTAATCGTCATTTGTTGGTATGTAATGATTAGCTTCCAACTCAAACATGCCAATAACATGGCTAAGTTTCACAAAGAGCATTCCAGCTAAATAGTAGATTTGAGCGAACACAGTTTGACACAAACAGCTAACCATATGTTTGTGCTTGCTTCTCATTTTGTCTTAGTTAGCTTTTCAGTGGTGAAATCCTATTTTGTACGTCCACATAAAGCGCATAAACTGTACAATATTTATACAGTAAAGGTATATTACTAACACTGGAATATGGTCAATGCTGCAATCGATTAGTAATGCCAAGTGCTATGAAGAGCTTCTGGTGAAATGCAGGCACTCTATCCTTATGAACAGGCCAGTGGAGGATGCAGCGTGGATGCAGCATGCCTCTGCGAAGGAAGAGTGATCGAGACAACCTGTAGTCATGCACATCCTGCAGGAAGACCAGAACCACAGAATCCCTGCTGGCTTCGATGACCTGGTGAAGTGCATAATGAGCTTTAAACCTGAATGAGAACAGATAGGGAGGGAAGACATAACTCAAATAATTATATAACCTTGATAAATATACTGCACATCAGTAATGTCTTGAAATGTTTTACTTGAATGTAATCAGTAAAAGAAAAAAAACAACATAAATAAAGCAATGTGATTTACCGTCCACACCAGGGATCATTGAGAAGACTTTCAGTGACAACAAACAGGATTTTTCGGGAATTTCTCATATTATCAACAATGGATCCAAGCTGTGACATGCCAGGGACAGAATCTCGTTCCTCCAAACAAAATCTGTAGTTTTCATTCTCTAAAGGAACCATCCTTCTCTCCACCCAGTTGGTGTCGTCCTCTGCATGTATGATATAAGCATCATACTCAAATTCTCTTCCCTCTTGAGCTATGGCATCGCTAAAACCTAATGTGCAATTGATGAGAATGTTCCAATAAAACTGAATTCTCCAACCATGGAACCTTACCATAAGTGCAGTTACAATTAGCATGATAACAGCTGTGCTGCTAAATATATAAAGAGCCTGAAATGGGGTCATATCTTTGCAAGAGAGTATGTCGAAATCCATGAGAGAGCGGTTAAAGTAAACTAGTGGAGTGTTGCATGTATACTGATCCCTGAGACCAGGAACACTAGTATTTGTACTATTCAACCATGTCACAAACCACATGCTGCTCTCACAGGTACAGTCAAATGGATTTCTGTCCATGATGAGCAGGCTGAGGTTGCTCATGGGAGTCTTGAACACTTCTGGCCTCACAGCTGTGATCAGGTTCTTCTGTAAATGTAAAACCTGCAATGAGTGGAGTTCATCAAAAATTGAGTCCTTAAGACTATTAAGGAGATTGTTGGCAAGGCTTAACTCCTTAAGGTTACTCAATCCTCTCAAACCTTCATGTGGGATCTCATCCAGCCCATTGTAGTCCATCTCCAAGGTTAATAAACTTGGAACCCCCTTGAGAAACAAGACTGGCCCACCTAGGTTGGCACTCTTCCACACCCGGGCTAAGTTATTGTGTTGGAGCTTCAGCACTTTCAGATTCACAAGTCCATCCAACATATCTTTTCTAATATTAGCAATGTTGTTGTTACTGAGATCCAGAAAGGTGAGGTTGGACAGGGGCCTGAAGGGAGAGGGATCCAGGTCCAAGGTGGTGGCTGCCAGGCTTCTCCTCAAAGTCAGGATCCTCAGGTTTGGCACATTAATAAACGATGTGGAACTTAATTTGACTGTCTGGTGATTATTGGACAGGTGAATCTCTTGAAGCTGATCTAGGCCTTCAAACTCCTTTCCAGTTATAGCTAACTTGATATAATTGAAATCCAAAAAGAGAGTTGTGAGGTTTCTCAAAGCAGAAAAGGCTCTAGGACCAATCTGTGTTATAGCTGTGCCTGTCAGATTAAGATTCCTAAGAGGCGACAACACAAGTGAGGCTAAAGTTGTATTTGTGATGCTTCTGAGTGATGCGTAACTGCTCCAGCTCATGTCAAGTTCTTGAAGACTTGTCAAGCCTGTAAAGGTATGCTCTGTGATTTCTCGAACTGAAGTTCCCTGTAGTATTAAGCTCTCCAGAGCACTTAAAGGTTGGAAAGAGAAATCATCTATAATTGGAGTGGTGGAGGTCCGACCTTTCACCAGAGCCTTTCTCAAGTTGAGTTTTTTCAAATTTGTGAGCCCCTTAAATGTGGCCTTGGTGACATGCTTGATGTTGTTTTCAGCCAGAATTAGAACCTCCAGTCTGGACAGCCACTGAAATGAACCTTCTTCAATTTTACCCATGCCATTGCTGGATAGATCCAGGAAAGTTAGGTTTGTTTTCTCCAGCCCTTTAAAGGTTGTACTTGTTATTGTGACCAGGTTTATCTTTTGAAGAGAAAGGCCATTAACGGCTGTCACTGACAGCTCTGAGCAGAGTTTGGAAGTGACCACAGTGCCCAAATTGCTTCTATCCACAATTAAAGTGTATAGACTTGTAATGGGTTTGAAGCAACCGAGCTCAAACTGCAATAGAACAAAATAAGAAACATGGTTAGAGAGAAACAGGAAACAAAACAGACAACTGAAAGCAAAGTGCAGTTTTTCTACTGCTTCAGAGTTTAACTTGGTCATTTTATTTCCCATTTCATGGTAAGTTTCTTACCGATTTTAGAGGAACAGATGACAGGTTGAGGATTTGTAGATGTGAATTGTTAAGGAAGGAAAAGTCATCTTTCCTGAGAGTTGAAATGTCATTGAATGCCAGGCTAAGGTTTACAAGGCTGGGCAGTTGGGGCTGGGAGCCCAGCTTGGCTGACCTCAGCTGGTTTTTGGATACATCAAGAAAATTCAACCTCTGTGAATTATAAATGGAGAGTTAAACAAAGATTAATGTCATGTAGTACCAGAGAAACACATTTCTAATGAAGCAAGGGTAAATTATTTCAATTGCACAAATTATGTCATTCTTACGACAGCTTATTAGGGCCATATAAGACTTAAAAAAAAAAAAATGAGGGGGACATTATTTTGAGTTTTAAAAGTCTGTACAATGATTGTATACTTATGATAAGGCATGATTTTGCGCTGAAAGCACAAGTATTTCTTTATTGCTAAATCTGATGGAAAAGTATAATTTAATAAGGTCATTACTGCAGGCATAGTCACAACGTGAGGCGGTTCCGATTCTTTCTTATTATTTTTCTGAGATTAAAAACTAGCAAATTTGCCAGTTTTTAAAGTAGCAAATTTGCCACTTTTTAAACTCAGACAAATAATAAGGGGTAATGGGAACCACCTTATGTTGTGATATGCCTGCAGTTATGACCTTATTAAATTATACCTTATTAAATTTGCAAGGTTTTAAAACTCAGAAAATGGGGAATCAGAATTCACCACCTCATGTTGTGACTACGCCTGAAGAAAATATGTCTATCTGGAAAGAAAGTCCCAGGAGAAGATTGTTTTTACTGAGAAATTAAAACTGCCTGTGCCTTTTACAATTGTGCATAAGTGTTAGCAGATAAAAAATTGACTTTTAAGGTGGGTGTATCACCTGAATATTTGAGTTTGTAAGATTGGGGGAATTGGTAAACTAAAACAAAAACAAAAATACAGTTTTATGTTTGGGAAAATGGTTGGCAGTAATGTAACATGTATGTGGGTGGTATTATTGGGCTGAAACAAATCACCAGAATGGTCCTTTAAGACGCCATCCATAATTCTGCACAAAACATCAGTCCTGTAATAACTACACCTGGGGCAAGCTTAATTTATTGTGCTAATTTTCTCAAGACTGAAGAGGGAAGTCGTAACATGTATGCAGGTAGCATTTATTCTGCTAAACATGACTGATCATCGGTATAATCCTTAAAGTGTTGCTGATTAATTTTCTATAGAGCAACTAATCCATTAATCGTTTCAGTTATCATTGTTATCATTACTAATCAGTAACACAATATGGCACTTTGTCAGGACACTTACTGTAGAGAGAACAGTGTGAGGATCATTGCTTCAAATGGAAAATACATGACATACAATGTATATAAAAACATGCTTGGGTATGATGAAACCAGTAGCTACAACTATCACTACCATTTACCATAATTTTTGTTGTTATCATTATCATCATTACGTCAAATGGTTTATAGCCAATGCAGCTTTTAACCCAATCAGCCTGTATTTCAGCTATAAGTGATGCAAAACATATTAGACATTTGTACCTGTAGGGCAGAGAAGGGTTCTCCTTGTAGCTTTAGCCTGTTACCAGCCATATTTAACCACATTAGACTGGTACAGTGGCTCAGATCCTTTTCTTTTAGCAAATACACTTCATTGTGTTCCACGTTCAGTGTCTGCAGCAGAGCCAGAGTCTGACACAAACCCTTCTCTAGCTTTTTAATACTGTTGTAGCCCACATTAAGGTGGAGGAGTCCTGGGTATGGAGTCAGTGTGGCAGGGAGAAGCTCCACCAGAATGTTGTGGGACACATCTAAGCTGGTGATGTTGCTGGGAAGAATTGGAGGTATCGCCTTGAGGCTGAGGTGGCTGCAATCTGCTCTGCCATTCTCCACATGGCAAGATGTCTTCTTCTGGGAAGCAGCACAATGGTAGGGTCCAGTCATGCAATGACACAAGATGACGACCCATGGTAGGAGTGGGGAATGAGGATGAAACATCGCTTCAAATGCCTTAAAAAAAAATATGAAAGAAATCAACAAAGGTGTACTTAATGGCTTAATCTCTCAGACATCTTATTACCTGGACAGATGAAAAAAGAAGCTTCACAGACATGCTTAATAGCACTGGTCAGGTATTATGTTTAAATATAGGTTCTGCTTTCATTTTCAATGGAAAAAGTCTGGTCCAGAGGCGTACTATAATATTACTATCACAGAAAAATAAATCTTATTATTGCTGAAAACTGTAAACTCGGCAGTTAAGATGCATTCACAGTGTCTGTTTATGTCTTCAAAAGACAACAAGAGGCTGAAAGGACGGTACTCAGCATAAAAACACAAGGAAATGAGAAGCTGGCAAGTGAGTTCCATTAGGCTTAGGCTTAACTAATATTTACAGCTATGATAGATTCCTATAGAATTCTTACCAGATTTGGCCTTCTATCTTAATGTCAAAGCAGACTTCAAACAGTTAAGATGCATTCACAGTGTCTGTTTATGTCTTCAAAAGACAACAGGAGGCTGAAAGGACGGTACTCAGCATAAAAAAACAAGGAAATGAGAAACTGGCAAGTGAGTTCCATTTCCCCCCCCCCCCCNCCCCCCCCCCCAGGATCTCATCTGCTGCAGAAACTTAACTCTTTCATGCTGGGTGGAAATTAGGCGTGTTCAAGGCATGTGTTACAAGTGGAAAGAAAATATCCTACAAACAACTTGAAATCAGATTTTAAAACACTGTAATAATAATAATAAACATTAGTTTGATCAGTAAAAGTGTCTTATTCAATATGCTTGTTTTATCATCTGTAAATGGCTGTTTTGGTCGGGCTTCTACCGGAGGAGTATCTTTGAGACTGACTTGCGAGAAAACGCCCTTTAAAAACACACCTTAGGCTTAAAGGCCCATGTTTGCAGTTCATTTCAGTCAGACAAAATTCAGAGCGGATGCATGCACAAGGTGTGTAAAAAGTGCTGCATAGGATAAATGCTATAAGTAGAAGTGCACAATTTTATTGTATTTTATTTATTAAAAACAAAAAACATGTTGTAGAGCAGAGTTACTTACAGCAAAGCTACAACAACCACTATGCCTTTACAGGAAAAGGAAAAAGTATGAATATAGTTAAAGAAAACAGGTTTATAAACAGTGAAACTCAAAATGTAAAAAAAAAAAAAATCTTCCAATAAATGTAGTTGATCTGGTTGAAAACTTATAAAATAATGTTACAGGGGATGTTTTTTTTTGTTTTTGTTTTTTTTGTTTGGATTAGGAATAATGACACTAATCTAAATAAATACATTATTTTTTATTTATTTATTTATTTATGTAAATGGCATACAATACTATACTTCCACAATATACAATACTTTAATTCTCCCCAACTCCCTCACACTAAATAAATTAATAATAATAATAATAATAATAATAATAATAATAATAATAATAATAAATATGCTGTTTTGATCTGAAAACAGACACTCAGATAACTCAAGTGATAACAAACTTAATTTGTAAAGAACAAACTGTATATTCCGCTATCATGGTACAGGGACAGAAGTACAAACATGCTAAGGTCAGGAAGAAAGCTGAGTTGATTAAATTTGATATGTCAAAATACAGTAAAGTGTAGCATGTGCATATTTCAGTTCTGAGAGCTGCAGCTGTGCTTAGAAAGAAGTGAGTATTTCACTTACACTGTTTCTTAAATTGACTCTAGAAAAGTCAAGATGCAGAATTAGGAGAAACAGACAGGGAATCTTACATGTTTGTACCAGCAGGAGGCAGAGGCAGATAACTAATTTTCTGAATGCATTAGTTCAAAAGCACTTTGCTATTTTACATAAAGACATTATTTTACTTTGCCAACAGAAGCAAAACACTGAATTTGAAAGCCTGGTGAACATAAGATTATATAGTTCCCTTTCTTAACTTTTATTAATCTGGGTCCACTTGCTGAACTTGCTTCAACTTTAATGCTCATTCTAATAATCTGGTCCATAGTCACACAAATTCACAACTGCTCAATACATAAATATGAACTATGTAGGTCAGCTTAGTGTTATTGCAATTTACAAATGACACATGGAGGTAGTGGCTGATCTGGAGATGTTTTAAATCGCTAAGTGGCAGTAAAAGTCATTTATTGTGTCATGCAGCACACCAGCAACAGATTTTTGAGGCTACATTACAAAATTTCTATTTATTGTAGATAGGCTACAGTAGCTGTATAACAGTATAGCCTAACATATATCTTTGTATTGACAACTTTTCTTTTCTTTTTTCTTTTTTTTTTTACAGGTGTTAATACTTTGTATACAAAACATACATCAAGTAGGTAGTTTTCTCTTCCTCTCTCTGTGACATGATTGATTAGTCTTTAGGAAATTGTGTAGTAGTCAGTGTACCTAACCACAGATTTGAATAACTATTTTCACACTTAAAGTGGATGTAAATGTTGAGGCCAATGTGCCATAATTCAAAGGAGTAGCAAAACAGAGATTTGTGGGGTTTTCTGGGTCTTTTAGTTTTTTGAACTCTGATAATGAACAATGAATTTTAAGGTGTCTCCCCCACCCCCCAGTTATATTCATATTGGTGGACAGATTCACAGTTTTCATGTCTATTAAAAAATAAAAAATAAAAAATCATATAATGTAACATACTGTTAATTTATTTGCAGAAACAGTTAAGGGTGCTCTTGTTAGAAGTACTTTCCTAGAGTAAATGCTGTAGGGTGCTCATATTAGAAGTATACTTTCCTAGAATATTATCACAAATTAGCTGTGGAAGCACACATAACTTGCTTTGATAATAAATAATTTTTCAGTTAAATATCTTAAAGTGCTTGTCCTTTATGAAGCATGAAGGAGCAGACAGCAATATATAAACAGTCCAATCACCACTACATATGACGATAACCAAGCGGCTAAACTCATTTGTAAAGGTTAGCAGACATATTAAAGTCGAAATGACTCCCAAGTCCTAAATGAGGTTCATAAATTTCACCCAAAGTAGATCAGCTAATGCCTGACTTTCTGAAAACAAAAGCAATGCATGCCCTGTTTGTCTTGCTTATCTATTATGCAGATACAGTTGTGAGATTTCTTATTTATCATCATGGTTTGACAATTGTCCATAACCTTTTCTGTTTAAGTTAAGCATTTAATTTTCATGACTGCTTTAATATCTAGCAGACAGAGAGCATATTGGTCATTGGAATATCCTTGATGTCTTCTCAAATCTTTTATCGTATTCTGTCCACCATATCATACCACATCCAACTACTTTGAACCACACTGAGTTAATTAGCTTGACATCAGCTGTCATGCAACAGAGCACATAAGTCACAACCTTCCAAAGGATCCTATTAACCCAAACCAACACTGACATGATCCAAAGCTGTACTGTCAGAGTGCTGTTAAAAAAAAAATAACATAAATAAATTTTCACTGAAGTCTTCAAACTTTGACCAAAGCCAAGGTATGCCTATTTTAAGTCATTGTTCTGGTTATATCAACCTCACGTCATGCTTCGAGTATTTTCCAGGATTCTTCTAAATTTTGCATTTGAGCAAACTGGTCTTCATGTTGTCACCAAATTGATACACGTGCTTACATAATGCTGTATGAACATTAGTGTTTCGGAAGACAAACATGTCTTCTCTTACATTTGCATGATCAACCTCTTATGTTAAACAATTTATTTGAGCAGTTAGTATCACTTCCTTTACTGCTTAACTATTGTACTGCATAGTTTAAAAAAAAAATCTTTTGTTTAATAATGATGATGATGAAAAATTTGCCTTTTAATGTCTGGTCATAGCTGGAAATCCTGTTTTCCTGCTGTGTTTATAACTGTTGTACTTGTTGCTGTTTAGTGTTGGTGTATTTATTAAAGAACTTGCCAATCAAACTGAGACACAGCTTCCAATTCTATGTTCTGGTTCACACCCCAGTCCTTCACTTTTAGTGGTGAGTGATCCTTTTGCTTAGCTTTGGATCCCAGATTGGAGCTTTAAGAAGGGAGTGACACACACACACACACACACACACACACACACACACACACACACACACACATACACAGGCCTTTCCCCCTTTTCCACTTTATCCTTCTTCAGATTGTTAAAGTAGGAGGTCCTTCCTGGGACAAACCTTCAGACCACCTGATAGGTTTAGTCCAGTGCTAAGCCAAGGCAGTTTACAGGGCTTTGTGCCAATGACTGGATTGCTGATTGAAGAACTGTAATAAGAGGGAAGAGCTATCATGTTGACCACTTAGGTAGAAATCAACTCAATATAGTGATAAATTAACAGAAAGATAAGATTTTGCAGGATACACAGCATAGAAGATGAAAGGCACATAGGGACGGACAGACCAGTGATGAGAACCAGAGTAAATTGTTTCAGCAGGGTGAAAACAGAGATCCAAAAGCTGACAGGAATCAGGTATGCATCAGATTCCCACAGGAGAAACAACTAAGGAATTATGTACAAGGAGAACACCTAATGGTGACTGAATATCAGGAATCGCTGTACATGTTTCATTTATTCTGAGAGTGGCTAGTGCATGCCATGCATACGTCTGATTAAATGCATTCATGCAAAACGGATAAATGAGGAATGGCGGCTCTATCGGTGGGAGTGTGTGTGCCACATTCTTCATCTCAATGGCTTTAGTAAATCTCCTCTCCCTCATTTGCAGATTGAATCTCTGGAGTGTTGCAATGCCTCAAAGCAAAAGGTGAGTCTGCCCTCCTGGTTTTTACATAGTGGATATTAACCTATAGTGTAATTTTATTATCACCACAAAATACTAATAAATGTTCACCTGTGAGCTGTGAATGTGTACACAAGACTAGATAATGTTTACACAATAAACTTCATAAAGTGTGATGAGTTTCTTTTAAGAGCTGTCAGGGGTTAAAATTTAAAATTTAGGCCTCTTGAGAAGCTGTATGTGCAGGGATATTAAGTAGAAGTATCAAGAGAAGCAAAGACTGGAGGATTCCTAAAAAGCAACAGTGTTAATTGAAGTCTTTGTTGGCTTTAATTTGCACTAATAGTTTAAGAGGGTATGAAGAGGGGGAATGAATAAAACTAAGACATGAGGCTGATTGAAGATGAAACATGGAGAAGAGGAAGGCTGTGGCATAGGGAGGGAAGATTAGATAAAGGGCAGATAGAGAGGGGAAGGGGAGGAAGAGGGAGGCACATGCAGTTGTAGCATATTCTCTCTGGCCTCTGCAGAAAAAAATAAATAAATAAAAAGACACTGCAGTATATCTCCCCCTCCCCAGTTTGCTGACCAATGATGTTTAGAGGTCAGGCTCCCTGCATGATTTGCCACTGGTATCAGCTGTGGACTCCTTAAGAACAGATGTTATTGCACTAACCAAGAAGGAAGGAGCATAAAGGATGAGTGCAATATATAACTTCATATTTCCATCATATGTTGGAGAGAATACAAAACAGAACATGAATGGTCAGTGTTATTCACTGTGTCCTTCATGAAGGACACAAACACAATATGGTTGCTTTGACACATGTACTGGCAATCAGTATTATTTTACTCTTAATTAAAATGTAATATCTCAAAGAATTCAGTTTTGCATCCACATGGATGTGTTTATCATTAATTCTTCATAATAAAGCCCATATATCAAAAAACAGGCTTGCCATATTTTTGAATTTATGGTCATTTTTTGCTTATCATGAATGAAAACATGCTGTCAGCTGCAACTGTTGTAGAAATATCAGCATAATCGCTGTATTCATTTTTATATTTGGGCATTAGCTGATAGTATGTGCTTCTCATCACAGGCTAGTGTGCTCACTAAGTGCTGACTCAGGTCTCTTCTCACTATAACTGGCCCCCAGGGGTGACAGGACATCAATACTGAACTGGAATCAGCAGCATGGATCCACTACTGTGCTGTTAAGTCTCTGCACTGCAGCTCAGTGAAAGGCAATGTTTGACAGTTTGAGCTGAGAGTGTGAGATATTGTGGAAACCAGTACATAATGATACATACTGGAACCTGGAAAAATATTTAATCATTTTGTGCTCTCACAAGCTTCTCACATGCTCTCACATGCTTCATGTAAAAAAGTAGCTGTAGCCTTTATGTGAATCAGAAATAAATGCTCATGGCTTGACAGATTTTCAGTATTGTGTTAAATTTCTAACCCTAACCCTAAATGTTATGTGATTCTATCTGTGCCTGTAGTCTATACATGGTAGACTGTGCCCTCACACAGTTTTCACATCTTTGCCATAGAGCTATGCCTCTGGTTTTGCAGAGATTTTGTGAAGAGAACCAAGATCACTGTGCTTTGACCCTGTGCCATAAGCTGTGGAACAACATGACCTTTTCAGAGCAAGATTTCACTTTTCAAACCTCAGACTGAATGCATTAAGGCAGGGGAAGTTTCATGCTGGCACCATCAGCTTTGGCTATATCCGGGCAGTGCCAACAAAACAGTGTGCCAGTGATAGTTAGCAGATGTCTCTTAATGCCTACTTGATTTAAAAAAGGCATATGATGTGTGGGAGTATTGCTAAAGGTGTGTAATGGTATATCAACATACAAAAAGATTACTTCATTAACTTTATAGCAACAGACTCAATCAAAATCAGCTGACGTACACATCCCCAAATAATCATCTCTTTAAAAAAAAAAAAAAAAAAAAGTGTTCTCTGTAGCAGCTGGATAGCATCACTGAAAAGGATCTGATGTGGACGTGGAAAAGGAAGTATATGGAGAAGACAAAGATAAAAAGTAGACAAAACCAAGGTAAAATATTCTTTAAAGATACATTATTTTCAGTTGGTTGGATTAGGCTATTATAAATTGTTGAATATGACTACTTTTATTTTTCCATTTTTACTCACTCGTTTCAGTAAGTTCATTTTCTTTGGCCATACACCCAAATATTTCCCTGTGTCATGTGGTCAGAACTGATGTAGTGATTTAGATCTTTTGATGTAGCAGAGCAGCACTATTACCAAAGAAGGAAGAGGGAGATTCAGGGGTCACATTCCTCTTTCAAAAATGTGAGCCTGAACAGATTGGTTTGCCCCAAAGACAGCTAAACCATGTGCTACTGGACACTAGGCTTATTTCCATTTTCTGCCAAATGTTTGTAACTTGTTGTACGACTGTTTACTGAAAATTATTAGTTTTCTGAGGACAAAGCATTGTGGTAACTAAAATATATTGCTGCTCCTGCTTTGGGAAAGAAAATATGATGCTGCTCCTGCTTTGGGAAAGGAAAAAAGGAACAGGAGTGTTTAAGCTCATCTCACACTTATTCTTTTCAATGATTCTTCATCAACAATAGTAGAGGTATACATACAGTATCTAAATATCATTTTTGGTTTAGCTGTTTTGATCCCATAGTTGAGGATAACTTTAGGACTCAAATAGGTTTTTTTTTTGTTTTGTTTTGTTTTTATTATTATTATTATTATTATTATTATTATTATTATTATTNTGTTTTGTTTTGTTTTTATTATTATTATTATTATTATTATTATTATTATTATTATTATTATTATTACTTCCACCAGTGAGGTTATGTGATCACTGGTGTTGCTTTGCTTGTTAACAGGATATCTGGAAAAGTCATGGATGGATTTGGATGCAGCTGTTTTGAGAGATAGATAATGTTGAGAGGGAGAAGTGATTAAATTCCATAGCTGATCTGCATCACATTCTGGATCCAGGATCCAGAAGAAGTTGTTAGCATATATCAATGCTGATGGGCTGATTTCATTAAAAATTTAGCATGGTAAATTACCAAAAAAGAAAATCTGCTTATTTTGGTGGTGATTGAAATCATATTTTGGATCATGCATGTTCCAGAAGAAGTAGTTATGTGTTGGTTTGGCCTTGATGGAGGTATGCACTCTTGGAGTATACCTTCTTGTTTTCATTTCTAAAATTACAAACTGCACACAATGCTGCACAGTACCAGGACTTCTGTGTGGCCTGTATGAATTGCCTCCTGTTGGTTGTTAATAAATGGTCCTGCTCTCCACTCTGACAATGCAGTTTTGATAGGATTAATTGATCTATGAAGAGGTTTTACAGTTACACTAATAAATCAAACAAACAATTCTGAAGCATTTTTCCATAAACACTTTCCACCAACAGGCTTATTTGTGAGATGATAAAGCTGGCAAGAAGGTTGATTCTGCCAACTCTGTAAAAGGCAAATCCAGCTGATTTGTCAACCCGNCCCCCCATCACATTATCGTATGGAACATCAAAATAATTACTGTGTATGTCTATAGTGCACATGGGTGCATGTAAAGGTGAATAAAAGTTTATGTTGTTGTGGGTTACAAACACACATTTATAAAATGTATTGTACTTAATTAGGATGTACTTCAAAATATCAGTACTACAATGACACAATGTGGCCAATTATTACATATTAGTATACTGCAAATATTATTGGCTTTCTTTGTTAACAATTTGACACTTTATATATCCCACATGAATTAGCAATTCATATCATCTGTCATCTGTATATAAGTGACAGGGCAGATTTGGAAACTTTCTGTCATAGAATGGCAAACTTTTGCCCAGTGCATGCTGGGATTGGCTCTGGAGTTAACCTGTAGAGAAAATTGATATTTGGATGGATGGATGGATGCTCAGGGTAAATTCTGTTGCCCAGCTGCAGAGCAATTTAAGATTCCATCCACTTATGTAATTTCTCAGTGTGCGTAATCTTGTACCTGCATTTTGTAATTTAGTATAAAGCAATAGTCCTGTAATAAGTACTACCTTGTGCAATCTTAATGTATTAATTTTCTTGGAACTGTGGCAGAGAGCAGATTCAGCCTGTAGTTTGAGGCCACAGTTTTGTTATTGTGTTATTCTACTGGATTGAATTCAGGTGTTGCTTGAACTTTTGTTGTTTAGGGATTCAAATACATAAGACAGGCTACCAATACATTTACTTTCTGATACTAAATCATGCACCCTGTAACATCTTCTTTGACACTAAACACGCATTGAAAAATCAAGAAACAATCTCTCATAAACACAGCATGTATGAGGGTCCCGCACATAAAACACCAGATAGTGTGAACATGAGCAGTTCCAATCAGATCCACTACTTGACTGACATCTCATTCTGTTGGAGATGTTCTTACTCTGTCTCCTCGCTTTTTATTCTTCCTTTCATATCATATGCATAACCTCTCATCTGACAGTCTCATCTTTTTTTCATCTTTCATCTTTTTAAAAAAATGCTGGCTTGGTTTCATCTTCCCTGCCGAAGTACGTCACACCTTTTTTGGCAGACATTGCATCGGCATGCTTCATTTCATCAGCCACAACACCACTTATCAATCCACTTAGCCATAAAGCATGGTGTTAAGGTGGATGAAATGTGATGTAATATTAGATGTGTTTTATCAGTAATTCTGTTTGGAAGATACACATGGAAAACATGAAGTGGTACGTTGCATAACCTGTAAGCTGCTTTCCCTTCATGCCCTGATAAGGAAAAGAGGAAGAGGAAGGTTGTGAGGTCCACTAGAGGAATAAGATGTTTCAATTTTTTTTTTTTTTTTTTTTTTTTTTTTTTTTTTTTTTTTNTGTAGTAAGTCATATTTAATGGTAATTATATAATTATATGTTATTCACAGTATTGCAGAGAGTAGCCTATACTGTGGTTAGTGTACATATGCATAGGATTATTCAAACATAATGTATGTTTGAAGAAAATGAGCATTGAATCATCAAAGCTCACATAATCTATCTTTGCAGTCTGTGTAATTTACTGGCTGATTTTGAAGATAGATAGTGATCATTTCGGTATTCAGATTGAATATACTGTAAGTTCAACATCACACTTGTTAAAATTTGAACAAAAAAAAAAACACTAAAGAAGTCACAGTTTTTGAGTATTGTTTAAATTACTGATTACAGGTTTATGTGACAAGCAATTTATTATTATTCAAACTAATCAGATACTGAGACACTCAGAAGGGCTGATGTTGGTGAGTTAACAGTATACATTTAAGGATATGTAGAAGTACGCATTGAATGTTGTCAAAGCTTGCTTCTCCATTTTTTAAAATCAAGTTCATTAAGAAAAAAGTCATTGGAGCATGCACTTTAAATTGAATTTTATTACTCTATAAGAAGTCCTCATATTTGCTGCTTGTTTTATAAGTGATATAATAATAACTTATTATTCCTCATAACTCTTTAGCTTCACACCTCAGGAAATGGCATGAAGGACAGATATAGAAATTAGCACTCTGGTAGGCTAAAAGCATCCTTGAGCTGTGCTGTTATAGTAATTGTTGCTCTTTGACTTCACTCATTATAGAACAACAGCCTTTGTTAGGTGAGTTGCACATTAAGGTCACCATGTACAAATTTGATGAAAAACAGTGTCCATACATTATAAGAAAAGAAAAAAAAAACACTGTTGTTGTCATCTTGAAGACCAAAGGACAGTCTACTGACACTGGATATGAGCAAAAGTGAACACCAAAGACACTGAAAATAGCTTGTGTCTGTAGATAGATAGTATCTATATGCATGTGTTAGCTGTGTTAGTCTTTGTGTGTCTGTGCATATTACTCTCCTTGCTGTCCATATACCCATAACTTGAGTGGGATTCATAATAATGCATGAGAGTGACAAATGTAGAGTTGTCACACTGTGCTGGACTTTTTTTTTTTTTTTTTTTTTTTTTTTAAAGCACAGGACATTGAAAGGTTGCTGATCCCTGCTGTAGAGGATAGAACAGCTTAGATCAATTAATCAAGTACTTTACACAAAGATTTGTTTTGGCATTTCACTTGGTCAACTCTAAGACATCAAAGTTAACCTTATTGAGAGTGGCAGGATTTCATTTCCAGACAATGTCTTGATGACATATGTGCCCTCATATGTTGCTGTCACTGTGCTCTTTTAACATTGGCCAGACAAGTGAACTTGTTCTAAATGTGGATCTATTTGGAAACCAACAGTGGAAACATTTGAGTACCACTATTCAGATAAGAGAGTTATTTTCTCACAAGATCTATGTTCCTGCTTTCCTTTATTGTGTACTATTCTAAGAAGGCCACAAATAGACTGTAGCAGAACTGTACATTAGAATTTGGGCACTGGATAACAGCAAACATGATGGGTGAATGAGGATAGGGAGGGTAAGAGACTGAAGTGTTCTCCAGTTGCAGTTTAGGGGCATGATTGATAATTCATGTTGGCATCCTTAAAGGAAGTTTTGCATTTACAAGTTATGAGGGTCTAGCACAGATCCAATGGATACCTTATATGGATTGTATTTAGTGATTGTCTTAACCATGTTCAGTCTTTACTTATCTGGTATGAAAGGCCAACTTTTGACTGGCATTTACATCAACTCTTGATAATACTACAGATGGATGGATGATGTATAATGCTGGCAATCTCTGCCACTTATGCTTGAAGCCCATTTTGGCTCTCAGATGCAGTTGGTAGGGATGTCTGTGACTCCATGACCATTGAGGCTTTGCTACCCTAGATTGCTTTTTCTATATATGCCATTGTGGTGTAATGTCTGCCCTGAAGTTCTGCCCTTGGTATGTCTGCACCCACAGGTTTCTGCATACCAGACATAATGTGTCATCATCATCTTCCCTGGCCCTGTCAAAACAGAGAAGGGAGCCAGTCTGTGGATAACATACCACCTATAAAAAGGCACCTACTTGACATCAGTAAGATTCAGTAAGTGCTGAATATACATAAGAGCTGGTGATAAAGACCAAACAGATTACACATGCATGCACGATCACACAAACACACACACCTACACACACTTGTTGACACTTCATAAAGGTCAGTTGTCAATAAGTCTAAATTTACACATCTTTAATGTTGACAGAAGAAAGGGGTCTTTACACATGTCTATGCAACAAAAGAAAAAATAACAATAAGTAGATTATATTTAACAAGATTAGATTTAATATTTTATATCTAAAATCATATCTTCATTACCAGAAATAACAAAGTTACTCTACTGGTTTTAATACTCAATACTGACAGAAACATCTACTAGAAATATGGAGTGAATACCTGCATAAAGCTGTACAGATTAGAATGAATGCATCACTTTTTATAAATCCACACCTATCACAGTTAATTTAACACTTTTCATTTTTAACAACCAGCCCTGAGAGTTATGTCTGCTCTCAACACCTGTCATTGTATGAAAAATCAACATCTGAGTTGTTAACACTGCAAGGGTTACTGTAGATCCACCGCAATAATGATTAATGATTAGTGGATGCTAACTATAGAAACACACACATTCATCTAAAACACCTCCCAAAACTGTTAGATTTCCTCTGGATTAAATTGTGTTTTAAGAAACCAATGTTTCTTCTTGTGGCCTTTGTTTAAACTTTGGGAAATGAAACAAAGTACTCTGTTTCTGATGTAGAATTCAGGTAACAACTGAAGTATTTTTGTTATAATTTTGGTTGATTACTTTCTGAATAAACTACTATTCAGTCACACAGTGACATACTGACTATTGTTTCACTGCTGCAACATTCAACTTACGTTGCCTGACACTCTTGCATGCTTGACACAAAATAATCAATTAATCAAGCTGCTAATTGTTTGTTAAAAAAATTTTAATACTATCCTCCAAAATATTTGATTATCTTGGTATTTGCTTCAATTTCTCACCAGAAAGCAAAATAAATCAATTTTGTACAGTGGTGGTTCTATCTAGACCATTTCAACTGGGCAGCCCATATAAGGCCAGTTTTCATGGTTACATTAGAACTTATCATATTAAGCAGTTTTACTTACTGCATTAAAGACATTAAGACAATGCTCAAAATCTGGCCACGTTTTGTTTATGCAATTACATTTTCAATGTATTTTGTATTCTACAGTTTTCTATGGTTTCTTGCAAATACATCACGTCGTTATTCAGCCTCATCTTTATTATTATTTTTTTTTAATTAGAATGAGCTCAACAATTCCCTTGCCACAACCTGCTGACAAAATGAAGATACACACTCCCAAGGGATACAATTTTGGCACAGCGCTAGCTCATTCCCAGCATGGGTTGATGAATCAATTAACTCTGTCAGTGTTGCCATCATGTTATAACCACTAACCAACAGGCTGTAGCTTCCAAAAACCTCCAGGTCAGCCTTTTGTGTTTTTGTAATGCAGACAGAAGGTAAATGACACTTTCCCATTAGCGGCTGCACACTGGCCCACTGTCCTCTGTAGGCACTGATTGAGCCGCAGGTGTTGCCATGGATACACGAAGACCCAATGAGAAGCTCGCGGCAGACTGTTGCTGAATGAAAACAACAGAAGCCATTTTGCGCACTAAGGCACGCTATCTTTCAATAATAGTACAAGTGGAAACGGGGAGGCAGGTTTTTGGATATGCGTGAATGCTGTTATTCTGCCGTCTCCTTGGAGCTTTGTGGTACGGGGAGGGACAGCCGCTTTACCGCATTGCTATCCGAGCCCCGGTGACCCCCGGGAGAGAGAGAGAGAGAGAGAGAGAGAGAGAGCTGCCTTTGCTGACTGACCAGGCGGCAACATCCATGCGCGTTTTTCCTCAGCGTCGAAAAACAGGTGTACGGTTTCATCATACGGGCAAACCGGCAGGAAAGGAGTCCGCTGAAGCCCGTTTCTGCTCCGTTTTCGTGGACTTAAGCTTCTGTCAAAGGACTCGAGTCGTTTCGTATGGAGGAAGCTGATTTCTTGATGCGTTACGGAATCAGCGGAATGACGCGGCTTTGGTTTTAGCTAAGGTAGGTGAAGTGTTGGTTCATGGCTATTACTGTATGTCAGCTGCAGCCGATGACTCAGTGATGAAATCTTAACGTTGTAGGAGATAAACCGTTACGAGACAGCTATTTCTGTCTGTATGAGTACGTTACAAGCAACAATAACCCCAGTTGTGAGGCTAAACTAGGCAAACAAACCAGCTCAGATGCGGTATTATCGCCTCTGTTTCCAATAACCCATTACATTGCTGTTCCCAGTGCATTAAACAAAAACGGGGCCTGTCTATATACTGCATTCCAAGCGTTACAGTTTTCCTGAGATCACGTTCAATACTTAACTCCAGCTTTTAGAGGGTGGAAAAAATGAAATACTGATTACCTTAGCAATAAAGACGTCAGCATAAAGTCAATGGCGGAGAAAAGTATCTAAAACAATCTATTAACATGAACATGAGATAGTCATGTTTAAGATGCATCTCAAATGCCAAAGGATGCCTCTGTTCATTGCATTTTAGGTGCATGTAATAAAAACAGGTCTACATAGTATGACCTATATTTATGCTGGTTACTTTACAGTTTGACAAGCATGGACTCTCGAGTTTTGCAATGCAGGCTTTAATCAAGATTGTGATGGCAATACATAAAATACACATTTTGACTATGATGTAATATAATAGCCATGCTTCACAGGCATGCACGCTGTGCTGTGTTAAAAAGAATGTAGTGGTTCAGTTTCTCCAATCTGCGTCCCAGAATGCTGGTGGTTTTCTGTCATAATAGTTGAATTCACCTGCTCATTTAGCAAAAATAGGCCCTGATAAGAGGATGATGATGAAAACCAGTGGAGCTCTGAGTCCTGAGTACTGCTGCAGTAATATATTTTATATGATTTTAAGAATAACCTGTGTTGCCATTGCTCTTCAGTTGCATATCCCAGTTCTGAAAGAAAAGAAAACTGAAAGCGTGAACTACAGTGTTTCCTGTGGTGATACAGGGATAAAGGATGAAGTAATGAGGAAAATGAAAGGCCAGCAGCAATGGATAGTTCCTTTAAGACCCATGTGAATGTTCAATGAACAGAGAGAGAGTGGGGAGGTGTCCACAATGTACAAAGTGTAATACTATCACTCCGGGAACCTCATACCTCTCATTGTGGCCTACCAGGCAACTGTTTCTTGTGTGTGTGTGTGTGTGTGTGTGTGTGTGTGTGTGTGTGTGTGTGAGAGAGAGAGAGAGAGCGGAACTGCAGGCTTTACTGCACTGTGTTGATGTAGCATTTTTTGTATTTGTGTGACTGCATACTTGTGTCTGTGGGAGAGGATGTGACACAGTGGGATGCATTTTTGATATGCAACAGTTGGCTGTTATCTGGCTCTGCTTTCGTTTAGATTTGAACACCTAATGGTTGACCATAGAGAGAGAGAGAGAGAGGAGGAGGAAAGGGGTTTTAGGCAGGCCATCAGAGATTTGGAGAAGATGATGTATTTTTTTTTTTCCTGAAAGTTAAAAGACAACATTGGTGATACTGCATATGTAAGCTCAATATATGCAAACTGCATACATGTTATGTTATGCCCATACACCAGATATTGTAAATATGCTTTAGTCCAAACGACTCATTTCTTTCTTTGGTTATTGCACATATTGACACCACCAAGCTTCCACAAAACACTGTTTAAATATTAGACCTAAATAGATGCTAATACTGAGAAAACAACATTATCAAAATGAAAAGCAAAATGGTAAACTTGAGTAGATCAGATTGAAGCTGAAAAGAAGCCATTACTGTATGAAGATTATACTATCAGTGTGTGTGTGTGGATTCCATAAGTCTCTATTAGCTGATACACTCTCCCTGCAGTAGCACCTTATTGTGGTCTTTTCTGTCTTGCAATGTGACGACTACTAAGAAAGCCTGCTCATCTCTAAACCTTACACCAGTGAAGGATGTGCAAATCCCTGGACTGACATAGATGAAGCCAAAATGCTTGGACGCTGCAGCCGGCAGGTGGATCCTGTTACTCCTCAGACCTGTTTGTGAGTTTCACGAACACCTCATTGGCTGCCTTCATGAAGTAACATGACATGTTTCCATCTTTGGGTGATGTTATGAGCTCTAATACAGAATTTGTTTGGGGGATCGATGGATGGATGGATGTTCTGTTTATTTGCAGTGTTGTGCTGTAGAGATTGAGAATTAATCCCGTTTGAAACCAGATGCCTAACACATTTACATACAAAGTAATGAGATTTCCTGTCATTCCAATGCACTGTACTATTCCAAAAAAAAAAAAAAAANAAAAAAAAAAAAAAAAACACTAGTGCTGTCTTTTACAAACAGTATCTTTTTGGATGCATTTTATCCAGTTCTGATTTGCTCCCAGGTTGTTTTAAATGAAACTTAAATACATTCATGAACAACTCTTCTGCTTTTTATATCCTGACACATACTTAACTGGGAATAGCAGGGCCTTGCTGGAGTTGATAATAAATTAGGTGTTGAAACTGTGCTGGTGAGACCATGTCGACGCGGCTACTGTAGTCCAGAGTAGCTCATAGGTCAAAGTGTCTGTGTGTTTGTGTGTGAGCGAGTGTCAGATGTAATAAAAATAGTTTGCTCTGGTACTTTAATGAGCTCTTTCCTAAGCTGCTGCTGTGTTATGTAAGTTTAATTGTTTTTATAAATCATCCCTTCACATTGCAAAACTTGGATGGGCATGCTTAGTGTCCAGGTCACAGTTCAAAAACATGACAGCTGTGCTGTGGTCCCATCAGCCAAAAGTCAGGAACTTTAGCCTGTAAGATGTTGAGATGTGATTCAGTTTTTATAAAGTCTGTCTCGCTAAGGTTAAAGGAAAATGTCTTCATATTTTAAGGGCTATAAAAATTAAGCTATGAGAAACAAAGAAGTGATTGTACAGTCATTTCTTCTCATTAAAAATATATATGTGGAGACCTAAACTCAGGTGTTTTTCTCCTTCAGCACTTTGTTGGTATCCTGATATTCCTCTGATGCTGTCCCCAAGGTTACATCATTAGCACCTGTCATTTCTCAGCTTTTCACCATACCTTAGTGATCCTTTGCATGTGACAGGAAGATTGTGGGAGCCAGCTGCTATTTGATCGTGCCTGCTGACACTCCAGTCATATTAGTGGGCTGTGGGAACCCTAAAGTCTGAAGCTTGGGTGTTGCAGGAATGCTGTCCAACGGCTCAGAGCTCCACTTATCACTAGAGCCACCTGTGCCTTTGTATCAAGGATTATTACATTACCACTTCATCAGTGGCATGATGACGACAGAAACAATCTTAATCCTGTACAACTCAACTAATACCTCCACCCTTGATTTAAAGGTTGGCAAAATTGTTGACATCCTGTTTAATTAGTGCTTGATGTTAGTGGTTGTCAGGATACTTTATATTGTTAGAGTGAAAGGACTATACCAGTGATTGTGCATGTTTGAGTCTAATATATTAAATTTTCATACACGTAATGTCACTGACAATCATTTCTCGAAGCATACTATGGCAGTTTAACAAATTTTCCTACTTTCCAGACCGCCATTCATTTCAGTTCATTCTGGTACGCTATTAAAATCAATTTGTTGATACTTGAAACATTCTTGGGATAGGTAATCCATCATCATGAACATTACGTGTATACAGGTTTTTTGAAGTTACGTAATTTTAGCAATTAAGTGCAATAAAAAGTGCAGAATTATCTGAAAATGCACCGGGAAATATAGTCCCAAAAGAAGAGCTGTGTTTATCGAAAAATTTAAATGACCATGACTTCATAAGGCTGACTACTAGCAGGTGAAGTATTGATTTTTAAGGTGGGTGTATAACTTGAATATTTGATTTTGAAAGATTAAGAGATTTTGCAAAATATCAAGAAAGCTGAAATACGGTTTTATCCTTTGGGAAGTGGTTGTCAGTACTGTAATACATATGAAAATTTAATATGTTAGGCTCCAACATGCAGGATCGCTGGTATGGTCTTTTAAATTCATATATTCAAATCAAAATACATCAGAAAGGGGAAATGTCATTTACTCACTTCAATATATAGAGTTTCAGTTTCATATAGTTATATAAATGCAGATTATGAAATCATTGTATGAATGGTGCATAGAATCTTAGCCTTCTTAAAAAACACACAGAACACATGCCGTCATTTAATTGTCAGTCATAAACTGGCAAAAGGCTGAAGTGACATAGAGCAGAACAGTTCAGAGTTCAAATGCCTGCAGGAAAGGAAGGAAACACCTCTCAACCATGCAACCATGCAACAGAAGTTCCAATCATGCAACCATGCAACAGAAATATCAGAATACTGGTAGCACAGTGTTCCAGCCCTGTGCAAGTCTGGTCCTTTTTGTGGGCCTGCATAGGTTTTGAGTTAGATGTACACCATTTACAGAAAGGCAGAGGACTCATTTGATATTATGTCATGGTTTCAGAAAATAAAGTCGAATTAAGGCAAGGCAAAAGTCATATCACAAAATCAGTAACATTGATAGTCATTGTAGGAATTGAAGTTTATGGTATCTTATTTTGTTGGGGTTTCAGTGTTAATTATAATCAACTTATTGGCAGTGACTTGCTGTAAATAAAAGTGCATCACCATGAGTTCAGGAATTTTCTGTGTAGACTGCTGAGCTCTTCCTGAACCTTTTTTTTTTTCTACCTGATGATTTTGTGTACGTTTTGATCATTGTCAAGTATGGGTGACAAGGGAAGTGATCCAAATACCATATTACATAGTCGCTGCTTGAGTGGTTTTAAGTGACCAGGTTCTATATTTGAGATGCTAATAGCAGTCGTTACATCATCATTCTGGGAATAGCAGGGAGTCTGGGGTGTAGAGGTGGTTCTGGCTGACCTCTGTCCTGTGTATATTCAGCCTCTGTCTGTGTGTGGTCATTTCCAAATATATATTCCCACATGGATTACAAAGCAGTGAGATTATTAATAACACAGGTGAGTGAACACTTAAAGGATGATACTGGCAATCGTGCACGTTTGAGCCCAGTATATATAATCCACATACACATTATGTTACTGACAACCATTTCCCAAAATATAGTGGTAAATTTCAGATTTTTCTTTTCCTATTTTCCAGACTTCCATTGGTTTCAGTTCATTCCAGTACACTATTAAAAATCAATTTATAGAGACTTGAAACACACTTGAGATATGTAATCCATCACAGCGAACACTATGTCTGTTAGGCTTTTTTGCTGAAATAACTTTATTTAACCGATCCAACACAGCACGGAAGATAATGTATGTCTCCACCAGGAAATATAGTCGCAGGAGAAGACAGCTTTTACCAAGAAATTAAAATGACTCTGCCTTCTACATTCGTGCATAAGTGTTAGAAGGCGAAAAATTGAATTTTAAGGTGGATGTATCACCTGAACATTTGATTTTGAAAGATTAGGGGAAGAAATAACAGAATAACTGAAATACAGTTTATGTTTTGGAAATTGGTTGTCAGTAATGTAACATGTATGCGGGATATATATTGGGCTCAAATATGCACGATCACCAGTATGGTCCATGTGATTACGACTAGATGTCTGAATAAGAGACACATTGGGTGTCTTTGTAACAAAAAGAGTGTGTGTATGTGCATGTGTGTACATTTGCACATCTCAGTCAGCTTGCCCTTGTTGACAGGTGTTCAAAGCATCAGCAACAAAAGCTGAAGGAAACTCTCATGTACGAAGAATGTGGCGCTCATGTCAGTTTCAGTGTGTAGTGGGCCACTTTACATAGCCCCACACTGACGACATTGGCTACTGTGCGACATTAAAACATGGGAGGAGATGTGGGCGTGTGCAGGCTCTTCAACACCCCCCCTCTGTCTGCTCACACCCACCACTCTTCTAATGCTCTTCCATTTAATCATTGCCACATAACTTGTCAAAGGTGTACGTAGCCAGTGTAACCTGTGCTGTGGGATGACAATGTGTATTTGTGAGTCTGTTCATGTGCGTATGTGTGTATTTTTGTGCGCGCCCGCAAACGTACATATATGTGTGTGTGGTAAAAGAGAGATAGTCAGGCCTGTCACTTAGCCCCCCCACCCATGTACACTGGGGTAACTTTCCAGTCTCATAGACGAGCATGCCTGTGTCTGAAAATAGCCCTATCTGATCACTGCTTCACCCAAACAGGGAACTTTCTTTCCCTCTCACTCCCTCTCTTTGGCTCGCTAACGTTCTCCTCACTCTGTTGTCTGTGTCTTTCCCAGGCTTTGAACAGAGCAAGATCTGGAAATATAGCTTGACCAAGAGAATAGCCTTAACCTGAGCAGCGGGACGAAGACAGACTTTTGGGCGATTATAAGAAGAGAAAGAAAGAGGAAGAAAAAGGCACACTGGCAGACAGTTCTCCAGCCTTGTGGTTTTATGACGGTAAGAGATAATTGGATTGTTTCACCTGCTTTCTGGTGATGTGTAGGTCAGCTTTTAATGTTAATTAAATGTATCAAAAGATTGAGCAATGATGTGCCCAAACTTTACCTATGATTCATCTGCTCTAATCAATGTATTTTACGCCTACCACACAGAAAAAATATATTTATCCACATCACACAAATCCCAAGACTTGATGAGTTTTCAGAAGTAGAATAAAGACTGCATGTATATATAGTACAATTAATTAAATATTTCAGTTTTAATTTCCTTTATAATCCCTGAAAGTGAAAAAAATTTAAAAGGGAATATTAATACACATGCCTGCACACACACATGAATATGAATGAGCTCTAACATTTTCCTAAACTTCATCATATACATACAGACCTTTAAAGTACTTTCTATGTATTTTCTTACACCTAGCACATCAATGTTACAAAGAAAAAGCAAGTTAAAAGCTGTGAATAGCTTTTACAAACCAAACACAAAAAGAGACTTGTGTTTATATGTTCTGCCAAACCTCACAATTACAGCCTGAGGGTAGAATTTAGTCTTTTGAAGGGAACAGCAGAAATGGTGTCAAATAAAACAGTGGTTTCTTTCCCAGTCACCCTAGAAATAGCATCATAAAATACTTTGCATTATAGCATCCTACATTTTTGGGGTTTTAAAAAATTTTATGGACAAGCTATACCACATTTGATGTGCCTTAAGCATAAAAATCCCTGTGGGAAAAGGGGAAGTTAAAACCAAATGACATAAAACAAGACAGAAAGTATGATTCGCTGAAAGTTGTTGTTGAATACGAAGAAACTAAGCTATTGAATTGTCGATGATACATTTTGAAAAACATTTAAGTTCAATCCTCCAAAACATTCCTGTCCTCATTCCATTTACCTTCTTATCATTTTGCCCCAGAATCTCATTTTCCTCCCTCTGTCCTTTTTACATACTTCCATCTCTTGTTACACCCCTTTTCACGTTCTCTTCATTCCCACTCAACAATAGCCATGCACCAATCCCTCCATTAGGCCAGTCTCAGAGGTGTTGCAGAATGTCACCTTGACCCCTTGGGTGCACAGTAATGGGTGGTTCCCAGCTTCGGTTTGTAGCAAAGTTTGGTTGATTCTTTTTCTCCTGACACAGAGATAGGCACTTTGTTTTTTCCCTATAAATGTCACACAGCACCCTGTTTTTGTACAGTTAAGGTGTCACATTTACTATATAACACATAAAACAATTGATTGTAGTATAATTAAAACTTTCCTTTTTGCAGACTCCAATTTGCTCCTTTCATATTATTTGGTCTACACAGGCTACTGTACTTACCACCAATTAATTATTTGGAATAGAGGTGGCTTGGTTCTTCTTTGTTCTTGATCCTAGCTGGATCTGTATCACCAATGATGTAGTAGGTGTTTGAATTACAGTTACGTACACAGTACAGAGACTGAAGAAGTCACTATGTTTGAATTTCTGTGTTTTTTATGACTAGAATAATCTAAAAATGTTCTAAGTATTCAATAAACCTGGGACCTTAACAGGACTGTACAGTGATACTGTTGGTTTATTTTTCAGCAGCTTAGCAACTTAATTCCCTTGTTTTTGTGTTTCTATTTGTTTTTTTGCTTCTTCTTCCTCATTCCTTCCAGATAGTGGTTATTTGTGTAAAAGCTGATGTACAAAGGGCCAAAGACATTCAAAAGTTGCCTTTACAGCATACTAGCAAAAACAAGACTTGAATTTCAGTATCATGTGAGAGAATGAAATACTCTCGGGGACCCGGGTTCTTTTGGCTCAGCCTGACATGCATTATGCTTCTAAAAACACCTCTGTATTTATGCAGACACATGTTCATTTACAGTTACTTTCAATGTTCTCTTACTTTGCTCCATATCATTAACAGCAACAAAGCTCTTTAGGAAGAAGAAGATTTTCACATAACATTTCAGTGTTTTTCATTGTCATTCATTAAAATTGAAGCAGTTCTTCAATACAATAGAGTGAGATTGCTTGATGGGGTTTCAGGATCATCTGGAACCTGTTTGGGCTGAGCCAAAATTCATTGTCGAACTGATGATGACAGGTTTAAGAATCATCACCTTTCTAGCAGACTTGTACCAAGATGCCATGGTTTGCCTATAACCCCAGGAATTTCTGGAATTAAAAATGTTAAAATGGGTTGGTGTTTTTAGCCTACAGAGTGCATAAAGATTCTTCAGATAGTGTATTCTCTGCGCTCTAGACCACCTTAGAGGGTAAAGGTTCTGTCTAATGGCAGTAAATATAGCACCCCTGCTAATCAAGTTCCTCTTATCTTCATACTCCACACTTAACATTGGTACCTGGGGAATCCACACTATGTATGAGGAATGTAATCTTTGCTACAGTTGATAGCCAGTCTGCCGTAGTGTACCCACTCCTGCAAATGACAGTCTATTTTGTAAATATTTGGTCCATTTTTAAGTTTCAGTGTTCTAGAAAAAGTAGTTAATTGGGATGTAATTTACAGTTGATTTTCAATATTTCTATGTTATAAAGTACTTATGTCAAATTGCCCTTTACCCAAATATAGGAACCAGATCATTTACATTGATGTAAGTTGCAATTATCCATGAGGAGTTTTTGCTGTCTTGCTACATTTTGCACAAAGGAGATTATAAGAAATAGTCCCCCTTTGTTTTTCATTCATTTCTTCACTGACATTTTACCATCCTTCATCCCTACATATAGCTAAACTGTGTTTGAAAAGCAAATTTGTGTCCTTCTGAATGACGCTGCACCAGCATCCCTTTACAACACATAACAGACAGGCTTACTGTGGCATACATCAGTTTTAATGCTGTACCCATTTTTGAAGTTAAAATCTCATGTGTTAAGCTTGGGCACCAGATTGGATTCAAATTACACTGATAAAAAAAAAAAAAAAAANAAAAAAAAAAAAAAAAAAGTGTCCATAAAAATCCTTCACATTTGTTAAATGAACTGTTGTTCAGTCCATCAGAGCAGTATTTGCCAATCATCACCAAAGAAACATAACTTGAAAAACTCATATTGAAAGCGGACGTGCGTGTTATTTATGCCCTTACGCTCTTTGCAGTAATTCATATCTGTAGCCAGTTTTGGACTCTTCTCTGAAGCTCTCCAGTGACTTGTGTTAGGTCATTTCTATGGCTGATTGACCTTTGCCTGCCATAAATGCCTGCTCTTTAAAGGTGAAAGCACTCATAAAAATCATCACCACCACATAATTTAAAGAAACGGCTGCCTTTGAAACTCTCACAGAGGCTGGACTTTGTGTCTTATGAACAAAAAAATGTGTAAAATGTTGCGTTGAGTTGACAGTTACTGTGTAAAATGTTGAGTTGATGTTACTTTTTCAGTGACGTGTGTAAAGCATCACAGTAAAAATTGATCATGCTTCAGATAGTGAGGTGACCAATGTTTCCCTTCACTTAATCATTTGAGAAATCCAAAGCCATAGCTGGGGCCCGCCTAGCACACCAGTCAAAAATGCCAAGTCAGGAAAAGCTCAGACGTCTGTTTGAAATTGGCTTTGACTTTCAGCTCTATATGACACTGTCCTTCCATTTGTTCACCTTATTAAATTATTGTAACTTGCACCCATGTTTTTATCGTCTCAGCATGTAGTCTGAGCTTATAATGCTGTAATCATGAGTCCTTAGTAAATGTAGTTCTGTGTGCAGTAGTCTTGAAAAAGATGAGACAGAACAGTGGCAGCTAGTGGTGGTGTTTTCAGGTAATGTTGTTCCCAAATGCAGTCAAATAGCTTTGAGGACATAATGCTAAATGCTAATGTTAACTTCTTTGTCTCTTTACCTTGATAGTTGTTCTTTGTTTTTTGTAATTACTCAACTTATCTCATTTCAGCAGTTGATAGTCTGTGTTTATCTGTGTTTTTACAGTACAGGCCAGAAGTTTGAGGCCACCCCCAGATTTAAAAAAAAAAAAAAATCATCAATACACTGTTTTATAATTTATTGCACAGGAAATGACAAAAATATATAAAATAAATGTAAGTAATTAGTTTTCAAGAAGAATTTGTCAACAAGAGCACATTATGTAGCCACGATGGCTTAAGAAATTATTTTTAATGAAGGCATGCCCAGTCCGTATTAGGGCACTGACACTCCAGTTGTGTTCCAACTCCCTTGCCCAAACTGCCTTGCTTATGTGTTTTAACATTCTATTCAGTAGCCTGCTGTCTGCCATCTCCCAGATCATTTTGTGATTAACTTGCTACACACTCTGGTCATGCTATTGCTCTGCAACACCCCACCCTCCCCACTCCTACCCTACCCCCCACTCCCCACCACCATGTAAAACATGATGATGGTTCAGTAATGCTGTGGAGGTGTTTTGGGAGAGAGACAGATCTCACCTTGGTCCAACTTAAAGGAATTACGAAGAAAGAGAATTACCACTCCATCCTTCAAAGACATGCAATTCCATCCAGTTTACAAATTATTGGCTAAAATTTCATTCTTCAACAGGAAAACGATCCAAAACAGTCATCAAAATTATGCCAAAATTACATCCATTCAAAAGAGAAGCAAAAGATTTTGAGAATTATGACTTAGCCAAAGGGGGTTACTTTGACGAAACCAAAGTCTGAGCCTGAAATGACTTCCAAGTGCTTTTATGTTGACAAATTCTTCTTGAAAACTAATTAGTTACATTTATTTTATGTTTTTTTTTTTGTTTTTGTTTTTGTTTTTTGTTTTTTTTTGTCATTTCCTGTGCAATGAATTGTAAAACAAGCAGTGTATTGATGATTTTGTTTGTTTTTTTTTAAATCTGGGGTGGCCTCAAACTTCTGGCCTGCAGTGTAATTTGCTAAAAAAAAAAAAAAAATTCCATTCTATTTATTCATTTTTGTTTTCACTCTTCTATTCCTTTCTTTTCAAATCATTGGAGTACAATTTGTGCAACATGAATTGTCACATCCATTTCAGTTTCCTTCCATAGCCCTGATTCACACTATACTGGAGGCCCTTGTGTTACATAATTACATTAGCTCTCTAAGGCTGTTGGCGTTGCTCATTAGTGGAGTTATGATGCAATCTGTAGAACACATGGGCTTCTGTTATTTGCAGTATGAGCAGTGAGTGGACACGCAGGGTCAGTACATTGACCTCCGCCATCCATTCACACAGCCAGAGGGGAGTCTGCTAATGAGCGGCAAGGTTGAACAAACACAGCTGATAACAGAGTTGGAAGTAGCTGCTGTTCACTAGTGGCAGTAACAGTTGAACTGTTACATTGAGCTTGTAAATTTTTAACAAAAGTTAAATGTATCTAACAGCTTGTAGCTTTGTTTTTGTGTGGAAAAACATGTTTAAAATAGAGTTATATAAATAACTAAGGAATATAAAGGAATTGTAGCACACTCCACAGCAAATACTAACCAACAAGTGAAATTATTTACTTCCATGAAGATTTTAAAATAAAGCTCTGCATTATTTAAAATCTTGTAGGGCAGGTCATGGACAAGACAACTATGTAGATAATCACAAAAACATATCTTGTAAATTCTGTACTGTCAAGATTAATAGATGTACTGTACTACTATGTTTCTATACTGCAGTCAGTTCTTATTTTATCTTTGTAGAGTGCTAGCCAATCTTATCATTAATAATAATAATAATAATAATAATAACAATAATTAACTCTAAGTAAACCATTGATTCCGTCAAGACTATTTAAGGAATTTCTGCAATTCAAAACATAAACTGGAGAAGCCTGAGTATGAGCCACATTTTGCAAAATGAGCATACTCTGATTCTCAACCCATTGTTTCAGGAAATGATTTGTTAGAATCTGACCTAAATAGATATCATTATCCTTAATATTAAATCATTGATAGATTAATAAGAAGACCTGTGCATCTTTATATGCTCAGTGAAAGTGACAATGTATTTTAACTTCTGCTATTTCAAAATTCCAGCTTCTGCATTCTCTAGCACTGAATATTTTAGTGAGTTAATATATGTTATACTTATATTTAGCTGATGTCATAGATGAATACAGAAACTACTAGAGTGCTAGTGCTATAAGCTGTAAAATACAGTGTCCACGAAAAGCGCAATGGGCAAACTTTTATAGTTGGACTCTTATTTTGATCCAGGCTTGTCTTTTCCAACCACAATCCTGCACTCCATATTCACCACAAAAATGCACCGCTAAAATAACTTGGCCCCATTTCAGTAATTAAGGAATGGAGCAGTTCTAAATTCTGCCTTTTTTGGGAGGGTCATACTCCCTGTCAGTTGGGTTTCAGGCTGGCCATGTCTTAACTGACATTTATGTTTGACCTCCAGGGACATTCTGTCCCATGTTGAAAGGGATTTAGTTTGTCTGATTCCTACATTAAATTCCACACAACATTGCTCATCTTTGTGCTCCAGTTTCATTTCCTGTGTATTATGGAATCCCAAAACTAGTGTTCACTGCAGGGCATCACTATGGTAATAAGTAGCAGTTCTTACGAATTTCTCAGAATATTGCACTTAGAGTCCCTTAATATTGTTACTAAAATGTTTTATCTTACTCAGCTTATAGATAAGTGGCAAGATTTTCTATATAGAAAGAACTGAGCATAAAATGTCCATCAGTTGTCTGTTTTGTTCAAGGTCTTAAATAAGCGGTGATAAATCTATTTAATCGATTAATTCGATTTTACATTTTGGCACGATGTGTAAAATGGTTGAATCGCATCGAAACATAGTATCTAACTATTTTTAACTGGAAATGTAGCAGCGAGTTGCTTCCCGTCAAACAAGCCTGTCCATCACATTCTTTGATAGCACGCCCACGAAGCTTTCAGCAGGTCAGACTTGCAAGATGGCAAGAAACACCTCAACTGAACATGAGCTCGTTTCTAAGAAAGGAAATGTCATATTAGTGATTTGGAAGTGATTTGGTTTTGTGCTTCACGGCATCGAGCAACACATTGTCGTATGCAAAGTTAGGAGCTGTAGTTGTCACGATCCACTTGGACTTTGATTTATCTCTTCCTGTTTTATTTTGTAGACTTCTGCTTCATGCCGTTCAGTTAACTTTGCTTTCGCTCTTTGTTTAGTTTCCCACCAGTTTTCTGTATTACCTGTGTTCTATCAGTTAATCACTAGCTCAGTATATATACAGACCATGGTCCCTTTCTTCTCTGCCAGGTCGTCTTGTTTTCCTGATCAGCTTGTTTCATGTTGTGCTCGTGTTCCTCATGTTCCTGTGTTTATTGAATGGTTTGGTTCTCTTATTTTTGTCTTGGCCTGATTTGGATTATCTGCCTGGATTTGTAAGCTTTTTGCCTCTCATTCTGCCTTGTATTTTTTGCCAGCACTCTAATTAAAGACTGTTTATTCGCATATCCTACCTAAAGCCTGCATTTGAGTCCTCACTCCTGAACCCACCCCTGACAGTATAGTTACTAAAAGTAGCAGGACAACAAATGTAGACTATTTTAGCACCTGCAATAGAAACATGCAGCTGAGTGGCAGCAGTGCTGAGATACAGATGCTTGCTACCGTAAAGCACCAGCGAAAAAGCCAGTGATATTAGCTTCATCATTTTCCAGCTCCATCCCATATGATAAGAGAGTCTTCACGGGTAGGAATATAACATGCAACAGAGCCTCAAGCCAGAGGCAGCAGACAGGCATCTGTTCCTCGCAAGGAACTTGTAAATTGCTATTATTTTGCAAGATTTTTTTTTTTTTTAGAAAGCCCTACAATTTTATTTAAAAGTATCATTATTTGTTTTTATTATTTTAATAAAGAAAATACTTATTTGAATTATGTTTTTTTTTTGTTTGTTTTTTTTTTTTTTAAGTTAGTTAAAAGAAAACAAGAAAAATTGACATTTTATTTTTAGGCCATATTGCCCAGCCCTAGTCTTAAAATAGATTTGCTAAGAAGCTTAATCTGTTCACATCCAATGAATACATCCCAGTCTGAGTGACCACTCTAGATTCAGGACCTCTGAAGCCACAGGCGGCTTATCTCCAATGACCGCTCACTCCTGTTGTCCTCACACTTGTGCACTTAGACAAAAAAGTAGTTTAAATGCCCTGTGAACACACGTGGAATTAAGATAGTGCGAAACTGATGCTAGTCAGAAACTAAAGTAACATGTTGTTTGAGCTGTTGTTGGACTTATGAAAATAACACATTCTCTGTCATGTTTGTCTCAGATTTCAATTAATTTCAGCTGTTTGAGATGGGGTCTTTTTCTGGTATTCTCATCTTTGTTTGATGTGATGTAGTTACATTTTTTGAGGAAGTACAGGTCATCTCCGACAGTTACAAAACTTCCACAGTCTATGCAACCCAAGTTTCAGGTGACAGACATCAAACCTCAAGTAATATTCAGGTCATGGGTTGGAGAACAAGGAGGCACAAATGAGGACATGAAAAAGAATCTGATATCTTGTCCATTTCTTTAGGCCCTCTTACCAAAATGGATTGAACACTGATACAGTCTTGTGTGTGTGTGTTTTTTTTTTTTTTTTTTTTTTNTTTTGGTTTTTTTTTTTGTTTTTTTGGTTTTTTTTTTTTGCAGAAATTAGGAACATGGACCATATGTACTTTGAATTTTTTTTATTTGTACAGGATTATGTTTAGTGTTAAACATAAATGTTATAATTAAATGTATTGTACCAAAGTTAGCTTAAAGCTAATAGCATGTTTTCCAGGTGATGAGCTCAAATCAGTGGAAATGCTCCTATAATATGAATTTGTCAGGAGGATGAGCATAGCTAGTGCAGTATCTAATTTTTCAAAAGCATTCAAGATCTCTACCCCTATTGGCTTTGAGTGGGGTGGTCCGCTGATAGGTGCTAAATGGGTCCTAGTGGGTCACCCAGAAGACTAATGAAACTTGATGGTCATGTACTGATGGACATCACAGCTATGGCTTAGAAACTGATAGCGCTGACTTATGTGTTTGCAGTTCCACAGCAGTTACACCAAGTAATTATATACACACTAGTCTCCACAGTGGCCTAAATTACAGTCAGTGGATAAACCATGGCAAAGTAAGGAAATAAAATGACTTGAAACAAACTTAACATACAGTTTAGCAATCAAAACCGTGGCAAGATTTGGAAGTAATTCCTTAGAAAATGATGCCTCTCTTTAGTATTATGTTTATTATAGCCTGCCTTAAATAATATTACAGTAGGTACTGAATTTTGGAGAAAAAGTTGGTGACTTATAAATGGAACCATTTGGGCTACCTCCAATTATTATGCTAAAATGCACCAGCAGGCTATGGTCTGTCCATAGCCATAGAGTACTGTTGATTTGTATTGAAAAGCTTAGAAAGGTCGACATGGAAAGAAAGTTGAAAGTTCTTTAGAGGTGTAGAGCTTGGTGGGTTTCCTTCCAATGTCCAGCCATAACATTACACCATGGCCACAGCTGCTGTGTCGCCTCCGATCTGTCTCCTAGAAACATGATCCTGTTTATAATCTGACCATCATTTGGATGCCGACAGCCCACGACGCCAGACTTATGATTTACCCCTGTGTGTGTGTGTGTGTGCGTCTCTGCCTGTGTGTGTTTCTTACAGATAGATTTACGAGGTCTTATAGTATGTGGGTGAGGATTAGGTCTTGAGGAGCTGAAAGTATCTCACGGTGCCTGGCTTGATGTAGTCGCACAACTAATAACACTTCCTCTTCAGCAAGGGCTATGTTTGGCATTCTTCATGTGGTGGCAGCCAAATAAAAGTATATCCATGTTGTAATACTATACCATTTATTATTACAACAGAGCGATATGCAGGGTCAGTTACACTTGTTGCTTATGTTTCACATATAGCACTCGAAAAATATGTAATATAGTAACCTGTACTTTCAAGCTTTAAGCATTCACAGTAAATCTGAAGTCTACATTTTGATTGCCTCTTTTACATCCTTGGTTATTAAAATATTAAGATCATCCCAGATACGTTTCATGGGGGTAAAGTTTTCTGAGGCTATCCATGATTGAATTTAAACAACAGCTACTGCACATAATATCCTCAATGCTTTACAACTGTCTCTCTTTTTATATAAGGCAAGATTACGCTTGTGGGAGTTATTTACATCCCAGACGAGTGTGATCCCTTCTGTAGCCACTGTAGACTGTCACTTGTAGTATCTGTCAGGTACACTAAGTCCCATGATGACACACGCATGCATTCACACTGGTGCAACAGTCTGTCTTTTGCATTTGGCGTTTGAAGTCTGTCCCATTCATATTAGTCATGCACTCTACCACACAGTTCCAGGAAAATGTCTTCATATAGCAAGCCATAGGCATCATCGCATATGGGTATGGTTACATAAACATGGAATTCTGTATCATTTATCAGTGCCTTTTGTGTATTTATGTGTCTTCTGTGTATTATAAAGTATTACTAAGCTAGAAGTCAGGTTTCCATACTTCATCTTCATGGGTTTAGGTTTTTGGTTCGGCGTCCACTTTTAAGAGGGTGTGGCAGACAGTAATACATATTTTATCTTTTTGGTTAATGTAAGTGAAAGTGAATTAGTGATGGAGCTTGTGCTTGCCCATTAGTAAGTCTTCAGCTCTTATGGGAAGACATTATGAATCCTTCATAAAATCACCTTATTTCATCTAGCTAAATAGAATAATTACAATTTTTATTTCCATTGTTTATTTAAAAAAAAAATTCTAAATTAACAAACAAGACCAGTTTTATGTTTGATGTTCATCTGACACCTTGTTGTTGAGCACTATTAAGAGTCAGAGTTGATTTGTAATACATGCTATTTCTATTAGTAGCTGTAGCTTTATACAGAATGTTTATTTTCCCTGAAAATTCAGACATGCAGGGGATTATTTGCTTTATCAGATACTTCTCATGTCCATGAGCTGTGTTCTCAAAATGGGAATAATAAAATATGCAAAAGGTGTCTCTTAATGCTGCAGTCTTTGGATTCTCTCTGCAAAGATGTTTAGGCTGATATTCATGATCTTAGTTATCCAGCAGTCCAGTGTGTTGTTTTTATTTCTTTTTATAAATTCTTTTTGTAAATTTAAGTTTTTGGAAAAGCCATTTGCTTTCCAATGAATGTTCAGTCACTGGTTGCAGAAAACACTTTATATGGGAACAAAAATTATCCGTTATGTGATGTACTTTTTTTTGTTTTGCAGGAAAGTGCCTGTCTACAGTAGATCAGTAAGAACTGCTCTTCAATATGAATACAGGTATACACACACACACACACACACACACACACACACACACACACACACACACACTGCGTTATAAGATTGTTGTAGACCATGTTCCATGTTGTAGACTGAACATAAAATAGTTGTTTACGGTTCATCTTTTAAAATAAAATATTTTTGTTTCAACATTTCAGGTCATTTAACTCCTTTAAAAGTTACTATGGGTGCTAGTGTTCTTCTGACACAGGCATCAGTCTGTAACTCTAACCCTTACACTCTCTCTCTATTTTGGTGTTGCTCCATTTCGGGCTTAGATTATTGCGGTTTAAAGCATCAGTATGCGTAGTAAGCCTGTTGCTTGTACCACAGTACAAGCATATTCCTCATGAATACATTTTCAAAGCTCTGTCCTGAACTCAACAGTCATGCCAAGACAAATAGAGAATCAGTGATGATTAATCCTTCATTCAGCCTTCTGTGCACACACCACATACCTCTCTGTCAAACTGCCAGTGGTAGCTTGGCTCATTGTGGTACTTCTCATAATAGAATACAACACGATAATAGGTTTGTCATGACATTATCTGTTTAACAGATTCAAATAACACAGCCAATTTCAGAATTTAAAACCCAAATTAAATTTAATGGAGTATAAAAACAAGTTTGACTAATAGATTTTAAGCAACACATGCTATCCAGTTGCTTATCTCAAATTGTAAATTGTTGATCTAAGCTTTTGCTACAGTAGGAGACTGTTCAAAGGGGCTCTGTCTTATCTGTACTGCAGCACCTAGGACACCAGAGCGATGTTGAGGCTCAGAGAAAAACAAGTGTCATGATTAAAGCTTTTGTAGAGCAATCATTAAAATAATGCCATCTCTCATGTGTCAGATCATGTTGAGATGCTTCAATAAAAAGGTGTTGTGAAGCACACTATTTCAGGGCCAGGATGAATAGGATAAAATTGTGGCAAACTGTAACATTCAAGATCAGCATTTGTGAAGAACAACTTTGCTGTTTTACTTATACAGACACACAAAATCACACACAGTTTTGTTTTTGTCTACCAGGTTGTTTTACCCTAAATGACTTATTTCTATGAGTTTGTTCAGTTATTTCATCTCAAAAGCCTATCCAGGGGTGGGGATTGCAATTCATGTTGCAGTAATTTAATGTAACTGTGCTGTCCCTATCACAAGCTAATTAAATAAATAATGATTAGTGAAGTCAGTGCGTCCTGTCAGCAGCCATTAATTTCATGATGATATTGACGCTTTATTTTTTTTTTAAATATTAACATATGTTTGTTAACATGAATGTCTTGTATCAAATTCATCCTCCTAAACTTGTGATACTGTATCTTATTTGTACTGTATGTTAAATTAACATTCACCTGTAGTTATAAATAAATATAAACTTGTTTCCTGAAGGAAATTTAAGCTAAAGCAATAAAATGTCTTAAATCGTCTGCCTCAGAATTTCATCTCTGAAAAGCGCTGTCAGACATTTTCTCATAGATATACCATGACCAGCCCCCATAAGGCCAAAAAGCTTAATTTTTTTGTATGTAATTGTACTATTTGAGGCACAAATGTGCAACAAAGGGTACTATAGTCTACCTTTTAAGCATCATACTCTTTCAGTTTTGAGAGTGCATTTGTAAGTTTCCTTCCTACACAATTCCTTTGTTTATTCTACATCAGCTGTCACCTGATGTGTTACAGTAATAATCAGGCTGTTGCTGTTGCTTTGCCTCTCATTCTTTTGGATTATGTTTTTGTTCTGGCTGCATGCATGTGGTGTTTTGTGTGCATGTACTGTGTGTGTCTATGTCTTTGCATCTATGTATATTTGCATGTGCATGTGTGCTGGCATTTGCCTCTATGGTCACCTGCCTGGCTGTGATTTCTCAGATAGCGGCGGATGTGCTCGCAAAAGTGTGGCCTTGTCACTCACACTCTCTCCCATGAAGAGGGTCCAGAGCTCACCCAATCTAGCCACAGGTACTAACACTCGCAAACACATTGCAAATTAACACGTCCAAACAAGAAAAGTCAACATGCACAAATAAGTACCTAAAATATAGGTCTCTTCAGTCATTGGCGATGCTAAACCACTGGTCAAAGAACAAGGTGAGTTTAATGGTTTGTGTTTTGAGCTTCATCAACCTGATGTGGTTTAAGCATATTCTGAGTACTATTCAAAAGGTTGCCTCATTATGCTTAAGCAATGTTTTGACTGTGGGATGCGTTTTTTCTTTTCTTCCCACGGTTAATTGTATAATTATTTTTTGTTCTTATGCTTCTTTTTATGTCATTCCTTCTAGTCATTACTGTTGATCTTTCTTCCTTTTTATGACTTTAATATGTCATACCTTTTATCCTCCATCTCCATCTGTGTAGCTTATTCTCCTCTTCCTGGTGTTGTATAAGCTTTTAAGTCACTGCTTTCCCTTCCTCTGTCATGTTTTGTTACTTCTTTTGCTCTGTCAGCCACCCAAGCTTTCTACGGTTGATTAACCATGACACAGCTCTGGTGATCCTAAGCTGTTGGGGAAATGTGGAAATGTTTTTTGAATGTGCTAGTGTCTCAACAAAAATGGCTCAGTTGTACTTAATTCCTAGTGAATGCCTCTTCAATTTCATACGAGCAAAAATTATGTAATTATGTATAAGTCCCCAACCTAAAGTGTATGTCCCTGGTCTTTTCTCACATAGTTTGCAATCAAGACAGAACTCTGTTCAAAAACAAGGAATAAGTTTGAAGCTGTATTATGTACAGCCAAATACATTAACTGGTCATCCCCAGCTACCAATCCCTTTCCAGTTGATAATATCTGCACCCACATTGGCATTCTAGCATTGTTGTTGGCATTGTGTAGTGCTTGGCAGATTTCTAAGAGGGCCACGTGTCTCTCTTAGTAATCTGACCTGCATGGCCACTAGAGCAACCTGGTAGAGGAAGCAGCATGGTGTCATGATGTAAGGGAGCCCTCAGCATTACCAAGGACGTAATGCTGTATAACATGATTTGCCTGGATGCTTCTCTCCAAAAGATGTAGGGGAGTGTTCACCTGAAATCAGAATGCTGTCCTGCGTGGCTCCAGTAGACTACACTAGAGGCTGGAGGTTTAAGACTAGAACCTTAATCTGAGCCAATTCAGTATATTCAGTGCTGCGGAGTAAACCGTCAAGCCTTGTATCCCCTGTGTCCACTGAAAGGGATTTGTTGTTTTTAAAAGCAGTTGGACCAGAAGACATTGCTTGTGATTGCATAACCTTTGCTGTCTAGCTAATTATTAAAATGCCTAATATCATCTTGTTTTAGCTTCTGGCTTACTGGCAAACCAGCTGTATATACAGCTGGCAGCTGAATTAGCTTACAATATGGAATCAAGTGACAGATGTGTGTGCACATTCACAAAACCAATGAATGAATGAAAGTATCATAGAGAGTATGTGAAAGCATGTTCTTGTAATGAGTTCATTTTGTTGTGTAGACTTGAAACTTTATGCTGCATTCCTGTGGGCCTGAATGTTCTACAGAGGGTTTTATCCTTTGTTGGTCTTGGTGTGGGTCAGGTCTGAGTGGCCTGAGACCTTTAGCACTGTCAACAGCCTTCTTGCACAGTCTACATGAATTTTTACCATAGAACCACAATCTGTGAATATGTCCGTGCGTGCATGCATGCATGTGTTTGCATGTAGATTGTTCTCTTTGTCAGAATGTTAAGTGATTCACATTGATAATTGATAAAGAACTGACTTTCTCCAGGCTTTGTGAATTTTGCTAGATGAGAATATTTTCTGTAGCTACTTCGAATATAATCCTGTTATTATTAATTTATTTAAAGGATGACCATACGTTAACAGCTTGTGTCATTTGGCTTGTCTGTTTTGTTCCCCAGAGAGTGATTCTCATTCACCAGACTTGGGTAAGTTTTGCCAATTTCAATGAATAGATGAGCTGCTTGGCTGCTTTTCAAAATGCACGAGTGAGTGCTGTGGAGGCTGCTGATATTACACAAAATGAAATAAGCTATGAAACAGCTTGTAAGAGAGCAGAAACATACACCATTAAGAGCAGCAACGTGTGATGTTAACAATATTAACCACGTCCCCAGATGCTTGGCGTTCCCGTAGTGCAACAGATGGCCTAAGAAATGGAGACACCAGTAGCTCATCTCTTGCTGCCAAAGGTTTCCGCAGTGTCAGACCCAACCTACAGGACAAAAAATCACCTACACAGGTAAAATCTTTATCTCTCACACATTCTTACAGTAGTTCAACATCTGCATTTATTAGCACCGAAGTTGACGTATTTACATTTTTACATTTTCATTTAGAGGTAATGAAAAGGTCTTATAAAGAGTATATTAAATGACATCATAGGCTCCAAAAATCACGCCATTGTTTTTTACACTTATCCAATTGCATTCCACTATTTATTTGGAACAACTCGATGATGATTTATTTCAAGATTTGGACTGATGCATTTTTGTTGTTGTTTGAATTTCTTCTGGCTGTCGCATTCTCATTGGCCATTAAGGATTTAAATCACGTGCCATCCCCACCCCCCAGAAGAGACAGTTTCCGCTTTCCACCCACTGCTACCAATCCACCAGCCTACAGCTCCCTCATTACCCTGGCTGATGATTTAAAGCCTGGAACACTAGCATTCACTAAGAATGAGAAAGCAGTGGAGTCCTTCACTATTAGCAGCACATCTTCTTACTCCTACTCAAAGTCTGAGGCTAGCACAAACCCTTCTGCTTCTGTACCTCCATCAGTTCCACAGGTGTGTCAGTCCACTATCCCAAATGAGTTCAGCAACTGTAGTACAACTTCCACCACTAATACTCGGGTCCAGGAACGTAAGGTGTCTTCCCTCAAAATAACCCCAGTCACTATACCAGACCCCCCTGTTCACCTGAACTCTTACCTCAACCCCCAGCCTAAGTCTCAGACCTCAGGTTCTCCTCCACACCCTTCCCAACCTCCACAAAGAGACTCCACCCTTTCTAAGTCCCTGATGCAGACAGCCTCTGTCTCTGTTCACTTGGTCCCTGAGAACCAGCAACATCTAGAGCCTCAGTCTTCAAATCCTACAGTGGAACTCAACATTCCAGATCAAGAAGCAGTTCTAAGCCAAACTCCAGCTCAACTCCCTATGGAGATGATGAAAATGGCTCCTGCAGTTCCTCCAAGACCATCTCCTGCTGACCTCTTGGTACATAACTGACAAAATACTGTATATTGTACAATGTATTGTATTGTATAATGCAGCAACACTGTGTTTTATTGAGCTGATACCAAAGGTCTGACAAAGTAAGTTAGTCTTGGTCCTGCCATTCAACCAACCTAACTAACTGCAACTCTACATACAGTATGTGTGATGTGACAGCCAGCTGTTCCAGTGTTACTGTTAATATGTTTGCTGCTTTCCACAGAGTTTAAACTAACAACACCTTTTCAATTCACAGAATTACTTGTGTCTAATGACATCTTCCAGCCTCAGGACTCTTATGTGTGGTTTCACAGCAGCATTTGGCTTACCTGCTACTTCCACACTTCCTGTGTGACAACATGACTAATCAGTGATATCACTAAGTAGTCTCCATCTTTCCTCCTTCAATTCTCTCTCTCCCCCCCTCTTCCACACCAGGGGCCTCCCTCCCCCGACCCTACAGTACGGCATTCTCCCTATCGCTGCCACAGCTCTGAATCACTCGACTACCTGTCAGGCCTAATTCCCAAGGCCCTATCACCCACCCCGTATGTCCCTATTGGAGCAGGCAGCACAGCTGGTGCAGTCAGTGGGCCAAGCCTTGCTACAGCCAGCAGTGTGAGCATCAGTGGCTGCGTGTCACCCTCAGCCTCCCCTGTGACGGTGTCAGCTCTGAGCCATTACTCGTCATCTACTGCGGGTTTGCTGGATGAGCTGCAGATCTGTAACCTGGACTCATCTGGTGCTTCACCCACGCCATCGCCCACCCTCAGCCATGTCTCCACCTACACATCCACTACTGGCCCTGATGATGTGCTAACAACCTCTGTGGCCTCCACTGCTGCAGCAGCCACTGTCACTAACGTAATTATCCCAACAAGTCACTGCTGTAACACACATTATTGCCAAAAGCAAGCGGTTTCCTTCCTTCCCTCACTCATCTGGAAGGCTGAACCCAGCCTCCATAATGTGTTATTTCTGCCAATTTTTTACCTTGCACTAACCATCACAAACTACTTATCTGTTATCAGCATTAAATTCAGCCCACTATGTTCCTCTATTATGTTAATGTGACTATACTCACTAGATCTCTCTATTTAAGTCTATCTATCTCTGTCTCTATCTCTCTCTGTAAGCGTGTTTGTTTATGTTTCTCTGTTAGAACTTGCTGGCAATCCTGTCTCTGATGGACAGTTCAAAGCAAAAATTCATGCCACTTTAGAATGCTTCAAAGAGATGTTGTAGCCAATAGCAAACAGGCCATCAGGAGTACTGGGAGTTTTCCCTGTGGGCTGGGTGTAGGGCCGATGTAAGTCTGAAGTACAGGGCTGTTTTTCAGCAAACACTTCTGGAAGCTGTCAGCTGCTTTTCAGCATCTTAAAAGAGTGGACTTGTCAAATGAGAGGTGGAGAGTTTTATACTGTAATATGTGTCAGGGCAAGTATATTACTGTGAGCATTCAGCTCTTTAACTTGTTCTGGAAGTAGATCTAAGAAGATGGCAAAGAAAGGTATAACTCTAAATTATGGCACTCTTAGTCTGATCTGGCAAGTTACATTTAAACTTTATTATGTAAAACACAAACAAGAAAGCACCGTAGCAGAAAGTAGGATTTTTTATTTATTTTTTGCAAGGTAATTACCACTTTTCACTGCGTGGAATCTATGAGTTTGAACTGGTCTGTAAATCAAAGAACAGCAATTTTATTCTTTATCAGATAAAATTATTTGCTAGTATGTGATACTGAATGGGAGAGCCTTCGTTAGAAGAGCTTCCCATTATCAGTATATCCTGTCTACTGTCTTTTATATGTCACAATCACAGTTAATTTGCAAGGAAATATGTGTAAACCTTTAAGAAATGTCTGTTTACTGTCAGTGTTTTAATCTCTTCTGTCTGTTTTGAAGTGAAGTGATTGAATGTGTGCTCCTTCCCTCACTAATTATTCTTGCATTGCATAGTCATTTCTGATTCAGCACTTCTTCATAAATTCCATTTGATCCAGTATCTGTCTTCATGTGTAGTACATCCATTCCCACATCAGAAATGGTTCCTGAGTTTTACCAAGTTGTGAAGTGCTGATTGTTTTTAATATTTACACTCAACCTGCTGTTATTTGCCTAAACTACAATATTGCCTACTATAGCTAATGAAAAAGGAACTACATTTTGCTGCCATTTGTGACTGGCAGTACTTGACTGTTTCTCTTTGTGGTTTTTGGATTACTCCTAGGGCCAGGTCCTCTCACATGCTATGAATGGAAGTACTAGCCATCCACAGAGGCCCCTCTCCCCCCCATCCTATCCTCCTCCCCCCACCTCACTTCACACTGGGCTCCAGAGACAGAGCAGGAGTTCAGGTAAGGTCACTGGCCTTTTTTTCGTTTTCTTTGACCCACTGATACTACATACATAAAAGCATTCAATTGCATTATTAGGAACCTATTCTACATGATTGCACGTTTGGTATGTTATAAAGTACAAGCACCATTAAATTTCAATGTACAAGCAATGCAGAACCTAAGAGCTTATATAACCCTATGTAACCCATGTATAACCCTATGAGATTGTGTACAATCTCACTAATCACAGCTACACACTAACACACACACACACACACACACACACATGCACACAAAAATGGATCACAATTTAAAAAAAACATGTCATGTCAAATCATTTGACTACTATTAGGATTGGCAGCTTGGTCTTGACCATGATCTGCAAGGGGAAAATCAATATGTTTTTATTGGTCCTATAATATTAGTACAATCTGACCTGAACTTGTCAAAATGCTTGAAATTTTAAGTACATGTAAATCTGCTGAGCAGATTTTTTGTTTTGTCGATGCACACAACAAATTCAGCAGAGTCAAAATAACTCTGTAAGAGTTAATCTCAGCACTTTCAAAGTGTCTCATGGGGTCCACTCCCAAAAGTGTTATTTCAACACTTTTCAAAGTGTTAGCATTTTAACACTATAATGGAGTAAATATTAACTCTGTGCAGAGTTGAAATTTAACACTGCTCGACACTACAAAGTGTTAAATATTCTCAACACCAGTGTCAGGAGTTAAAACTGAACTCTTTTAAAGTGTGACATATTTTCAACACTAGTGTAAGGTGTTAAAAATTAACTCTTTTATTGTGTAATTTTTTAACTACTTAAGAGTTACCCTCTAATTAGCATATTGTGTGTAAATATAGTACAATACAATTTAATGTATGTTAAAAAATGACAGACCTATCCTGTTTGCTTCAATCCACATTTTTATTTCAGAAAATCTTAATTAATTACTGACTATAATGCTGTCCAATACTAGTCTCTCCTCTTCATCAAGCATGATGAAGAAGAGAAGAACACTTCTCCCTGAACAAAGTGGAATTACTTTGCTCAATAAGAAGCATTTCTCAGTTAAAGCTTATTAAAGCTTCAACAACAAAACAGCAATATAACAGTTAATAGTAAGCAGAATGCAGCAGGGATATCATAACAAGAACACACACTCTCTCTGATGGTGACACACCAAAAAGTAGAATGCATTCAAATGTAACTCAAACTGTTACAGCTGCAACAAATAAACTTATACAAAGCTGTAACATTCACAAAAAGGATGATAACAGATATTTACAACAGAACTAGAACTCAGAGCATGTAACACTGCTGCAAGCATGCTGGGAGAATCAGAGCAGCTCAATCCACCGTCGCTACAGTGTGTTTACTGCAGACTTTGCATGTCGCCTTTAACAGCAACTTTTAACTTCTCATGTTGGGCCTTTTAGAGCCTTTGTGTGAAAAACAATAACCTCATTCTAACTCCGTCCAGGAGTATCACCTGCTAGCATGAACTCTTTGATAGCATGGCTGCTATTCATAAAGAGAGTGTGGAAAACTTGGATATGATCAAAAACAGTCAAATTTAAGGAAATTAACATTTAAATGTTTACCTAAAAATGAATTTTGAAGTTAACCATTGTTGTTGTGACTGCATGTTATGCTCAAACTAATGAAGCAGAAAAAACTCCCAACACCCTCAGAGTTGAAAGCCAGTGTCAAAAACTTCCAGATCATCAAATCAACACCGTCAGTGTTGATTTGACAAAAATGGCTTCAACACCCAATTTTGACACCAACTATTTAGTTGACCGGGTGTCAAAAGAGGCAAATTACACCAAATCCATAGTTAGATTAACTCCAGACGTAGTTGGATTGACACTCTTTTCATCAACACCAGAATTTTAACTCTGCTGAATTTGCTGTGCACCATTTCTGATCTCTGTAAATTAGGCTGTGTTAGTACTGAAAGGATTTTGTTTTTATTTTTATTCATCATTTTCCTCATATGTATACACCCATTTTCAGAAGACAGAAACAAAGACATGAATTGCTACGAGAGAGAGAGAGAGAGAGAGAGAGAGAGAGAGAGAGAGAGAGAGAGATGTTTCTAAACTTAGATTTCTGTATCTTTTCAGTACCTTTCTCTCATTTCCCTTTGTGTATCTAGATGGCAGTGAGTCAGTTACCAGAGAGTCCGTGGTGTCGGGCCACACCAGCATCAGTGGTACTGTGCCAATTGCCCGCTTCTCAGAAGAAGAGAAAAAGGTGTCTGTCATTAAAGCCCCACACTATGAGGGAATCGGTCCTGTGGACGAGTCGGGCATCCCCATTGCCATCCGCACGGTGAGGCCAAACTTAAGCAGAATTAAACACATTACTTTGCAGAACACAGACTGAGTTAGGGGATGTGGTGTTACACAGCAATATGAAGTGTCTTTTGACTCATTTCTGTTGTCTGATACATGATCAGGCCCATGAGAGGAGACTTTCAGCTGTCAGCAGCTTTTCAGCCCACATTAAAAAGCCCTTTCTCTCTCTTACTTTTCAGCACCTCGTAATCTCTTTTACTTTCCCTCTGTGTGCTAGTTATAATAATGAGCTCAGACAAGGTCTTTGCTATGTTTAGTACAGCAAGGTCTTTGCTACTTGCCTGTCAGTGTATGTAGGTGTCTGTGTGTTATCTTCATTTGAGCCTTCTGCGTATGAGTGCTTTATTCTGTTGCCCTTTTCTTGAAATGTGGCTTTTAAGGGCAGACATGGCAAACTACAGAATTAGACAGCAAAAGTAACAGAGAGAATATGAATGAGTGAGAGACAAGCAATAAAAGCTAAGAAAAGCTGAAAAAAGAAAGAAAGAAGGAAAACAGATGTGCCATGTTGTGAGCAGACAAGCATTTTTGTGGCTCCAGTAGCTGGTAACCATGGAGAGTGAAGTGGTAATTGGTGTGTCTCTTGGCCAGGCCTGTGCTACATGCTGGGTCATACACACTTCCCTGGCTATGGAGCGAAACTGCTTCTTTTCCAGAGCCCAGACACAGTATTAAGTGCTACTGAATGAAGTCGAGATGAAATACTTCTGTCCTTTGATAGCTCTTTTTTTTAAGTGTCTGTTAGCAGTTTATATGCTGAATATATTTAAAGGTAAAATCTGCAACTTTCCTCAGCTTGAAAGTACTACAAGATGATAGAGCATCATGTTTGTCACGTTTGTGAAGACTGATGATGTTCACATGCAGTCACTGACCAGATAACATGAAGCATGACAGCATTTATTAAAATGGTTATATATGATGGCATTGGCATTGTACTAAACAGGTATGACTTATTTATCTCTTTAAAAAAAAACAAACATCTGAATTCTCAGTGAGTAAAACGTTTTTTGATTGCATGTAGTCATAAACAGTAAATAACCTGGAAAACTGCACCTTTAAAACAGTAGGAACGCTTTCTAGTTTCTAACATTAGCCTTCCAGTTTATGTTAAATTTCACAGTACATACAGTACATCTGTTTCTCTCTCCACAGACAGTGGACAGGCCTAAAGATTGGTACAAAACCATGTTCAAACAGATCCACAGGGTTCACAAAGCAGGTAGGTCTATACAAAAGTGTGAAAAGTGTGTGTGTTTTGTGTGTGTGTGTGTGTGTGTGTGTGTGTGTGTGTGTGTGTGTGTGTGCATGTTGGTTCAGACCACAAGAACCTCAAAACCAGAAATCATTACATGAGAGCCAGAGTGTGGAGTGGAGGAGGAAATGGAAGAAACCTCTAATAAAGAAAGGGATGCTCTGGGAATTCTGCTCTAATTTTGTGGGCTTGACTGAATCATAGTCAGTACAAGGCTTGTTTGTTCTAAACTACGCTGGCTTTTTCCGCTGCAGCAGACACACACACACACACATTGACTATTTCATGATTGTGTGTGTCTGAAAACATCAAGAGGCTTCTCATTACTTTTGGCGCATCTCATTAGAGACTTTGCTTTACTCACCAAATAGTCATGTAGGCTCAGTGAATTTTTAAGGGTTTCCTGACCGACGCAGTACAACGCTCCAAGTGGCAGAACAAAGGATTCAGCAAGTTTACAAAAAACAGTTTAAAAAAAGGGCTGTACTCAGCACACAGATTAGTACAGTATGTGCCATATATGTGTGGATGTATCCCACTAAGTCTGTCCTTTCTTCTACAGATGATGACTATACTGACACATACAATGCAACATATGCTGTCATAAACAATGGTAAGGCCTGCTTAACACGTGTCAACCAGTAAATCAGTTTCCTAACCATCTGTCTCCTTTCTGTCCTGCTCTGCCTCATTACTTTTCTGTCCAATGTCTCCTCCCTCCTGTTCTGAGCAGATGACTACAGCCTGTCATCCAACCTTACAATGGCCCACCCTGCTCCTCAGACACATACGTACCGACCACTAGCCATGAGCCCCTCAGACAACGGAGGGCTCTTGGGGCCTCGGGAGCCTTCGCCCTCCCCTGTACCTCCACCACCCCCACCGATGCCCTCCCTCCTTCAACTGAGAGCCAGGGACAGTCAACGTGAGAAAGACTCACAAGACATGTAAGAGGAATTTGGTCTCATGTCTTTCGTTTATTATATATCATTATTAAATGTATGTCATTATATTATGTACTATGGTTCACATTTGTTCCGTGGCACATTAACTGTTATAGCTGTTTTCTTACAAAACTGCTTTTGTTTTCCTAGCAGTAATGAATGGGGTCCTCCTGACAGGAAGGTGGACACACGAAAGTACCGTGCAGAGCCCAAGAGTATTTTTGAGTATGAGCCAGGGAAGTCCTCTATTTTGGAGCATGAAAGACCAGTGAGTATGTTTTAGATAGTTTTTACTGTTTTACTACTTATGTTTAACTTTGACATGTTTGAGCTAAAATCCACTGAAAAGTTGTTTGCAATAATCACATTACTGCCCCCTATGTCTACCGTTGATCTGAAAGACCTGTAGGAGCCATTCTGGAATCAGGTTAATATCACATGGGAACAGTCACACACCCGTTCAGCATCCTTACTTGCCATTCTTACTAAAAGTATTATTAGAGTGTGTTATAGCACAGACTGTTACATTGTCATGGGTGCTGCCTATGTCAGTACATTCACATTTGTAGCTTGGTATTTTAGCCAGTTGTTAGTAGATTTTTATAATATAATTAGCTTATGTATGGACCTGTTCCCTTCAGAGAGCAACGTGGGAGATGATACATAAAGTAACTGTTCACCCTCTGTGGGGTAAATGACAGGGCAGACAGAGATAATTACTTTGCAGTAGCAGGGTAAAGAAAAGTGGACATGCGGTATCAAAAGATAAGGACAGGCAGATGGGTAGCCTTTTGTGAAAAATGTTTCTATTATGTGAGACAGAGTAAAGAGAAAAGGGTTTTGTGAAGATTTGGCAGATGTTTACTGTGCTGACTGTAGAAAACTCTCCCAGTGGTGTGCGAGTCAGTCCCTGATAAAGAAAGAGGCAGTTAAAAGAGAAAACTATGGAAGTCATGACAGCTCAAATTTATGCTGGCTAATCTGTTGTCTCCTTATGTACTCGTAACTTGTTCTGTGTTTGGCATCTGTATGCCGCCATTCTCTGTGGTAAAAAACTGCACCTAAAAAACTTGGGTGCTAAAGTGTTGATCTCTACTTTAGGTCTCACTTTTTACAGGTTGATTTTTAGGCTAAATGAAAACAAATACAGTTTAAGTCACCAGTAGAAATCACCAGTACAAATCTGTAAATGACTAGGGGATAAGTCTCTACTGTTTTAGTTGTCCTGGTAAACTGATGTCTTTAGAGAGACATGAATGCAGAAAACTGTGCTTGTTACAGTTTAAATACACAGCAAATAAAAGTAGATGATTGACTTGCTACACAGTGCTAACTAGCATTCTGGCATATCTGTCAATTTAACTATATGTAAATACATCCTAGCTGAGAGTTTATTATGGATTAGTCTGATGATGTGATCTGAGTTACAAAGGAAGAAGAGTTGTAATCCATCATGTCAGTCTAGATGACAAACTCATATTATCTTTCCATCCATCTGAGTTTTGTTTGTTTTTAAGTATCGCAGTATGAGACTAGATAAGGTCTCGTGTGTTGATTGGGATAACTTACACTACGGATGGTATTATGGCAGATTTGTGTGTTGCAATGGGCTGAGAATGACACTGCCCTCCCCTTTTGATGTTTTTCTTGTTTTGTAAGTAAGTAATTTGTAAGTAATTCTTAAAACACAAAACAACACAGAAACTACCTAGTCAAACTTTACTGCTCTATCAGGCAATTCATATTTATGATTGAGATGATACTCTCAGCCTGAACATTGACTGGGGTATGGCAATGTGTGGCACTTGGGTGGGTTGGCTGGCTGGCTGTGACACTGTAGACTGTCCCCTCCAATGAAGAGGTTAACTTAACACCCATGTGATACTTGTCATGTTTTTTCTCAAAATTTCCTTGATATCTGCCAATTTACCTCTTCTAAAATATAATGATTTCTTCTGGGGAAAATTTTGGCTGTCTGTTCTCTTAACATACAGTGCCCTCCACTGATATTGGCACCCTTGGTAAATAAAAGCAAAATAAGCTGTAAAAAAAATGTCTTTATTGTTTGTCCTCTTAAGTTTTCATTTAAAATATTAACAAAATATAACCTGTAATTGAAATACAATAATTGAAAGGAAAAAGAAATTCTTATCATGAAACAAATATGTCTCAAATATGCGTGCTACCCAGGGGAAGTCATATGAGTAAAATCTAACTGAAGTACAGTATATTCCCATTCATATTTTATGTTTTTAAGTTCTCCTGAGTGATTACGAAGTGAAGTGGTCACCATGACTTCCTGTTTCACTGGGGTATAAATCTGAGGTGACACACAGGCCAAATTCCCTGAGCCATCCATTACAATGAGAAAGATCTGAGAACATAGTAATGATGTGTACTGTTGAGCTGCACAAATATGGAAATGGCTAAGAAAAAGGCTAAATGTTTGAAAATGCCAATTTCGACTATCAGGGCAATAATTAACAAGCTTAAAGCTGGTGGATATGTTAAGAATTGACCTGGAAGAGGAACCATGTATGGGGTCTATATTGACCCCACACATGGTTCAAGTGACCAAAGAATCTCCAAGATCACAGCTGTAGAATTGCAGACATTAGTTGGGTCTTAGGGGTAGAAAGTCTCCAAAATTACGATCAGATGCCACCGACATCACCGCAAGTTGTTTGGAAGGGTTGCCACAGGTGCCAGTACTAGTGGAGGACACAGTATTTAGTTTGCAGTAGTACACACTAAGCTTGAACCCTTGAACCACCTGAATAAAGCCATGTAATAATAAGGTAAGATTAAAAAGTTTGGGTGTTAAATATGAAATGCTGAAGTAATATACTGATTTGCATTAGCTGTCACCTGTGCTATGACTTAGAAAAAGGCAATAGCAATGTGACTCAGTCATGAAAATGACAGCCATGTTGATTTTATTGTGAATATGAAGTTAACAAATGTAATTTTACAATTGAGTCCAATGAAAATAGCCTCTTATTTAATTGTGTCAACTTTCCATCTCCAGTAGAGGTAATAGTGTCTTTTGTATCTTGTCCCCATGAGCCAGTGTAAAATTCTTTCCGTTCTGGTTCATTCTTTGCCCATCTCCGTGTGCCACCTTTGTCCATTCATAACCATGAGGTCCATTTATTTGTGTGACTTCTTTATACACTCTCTTTCTTCTGCTTCCTCTGTCTGTTACTGTCATGCTTTCCCAGACCTATGATGACATAGATTTAGAGAACGAGCCTTGGTATAAGTTCTTTTCCGAGCTGGAGTTTGGGCGGCCGGTAAGTCAGGGCCTAGTTACTCCCTCAACCACAATCCTGCCATAGGCATACACCCACGCTCTCCACTCCACCCAAGAGTTTTTATGTCTCCACCAATAGACTGGGTGGGGCTAGTTGTTTGGGCATGTGGTACTGTTGGATGCTGTGACTCCCCCACCCCCTCCCCTTGTGAGAGGCTGTCTTACTGTATGCGTCTGCATTGCTGGGTTTTTTTGNTCCCCCACCCCCTCCCCTTGTGAGAGGCTGTCTTACTGTATGCGTCTGCATTGCTGGGTTTTTTTGTGGCTAGCAGGCAATGAAATGTTCATACTCTGCTAAAAGACAAGAGACATCTTATTTTCCCCTGTGAGCTGAAGTTAGAAATATGTGAGGTAGAACATTTCTGACACATGCTACTGTATTTATTATTTATGCAATAAGCTCTTATTTTAGTTTGTTCACTTCATAATAATTCATTGCTGCTTTCATTTCTGTTGATCTTTGGGTCTCACTTTCTATTTGGGGATACTTTGCATTAGTACAAGTCAAATGGTTTTAGCGCCCTCTGGTGGATGTTGGTGGCAACAGCGTGCCAGTGGCTCAGGCCTGGGATTGCTTGTAGCCACATACAGTGTCCTCCACTGTGCCTTCCAGTGTTTGGGACAAAGACACATTATTTCTTGATTTGCCTCTGTACTCCACAATTTTAGATTTGTAATCAAACAATTCACATATGGTTAAAGTGCACATTCTTAGATTTTATTCAAGGGTATTTTTTTTATACATTTTGGTTTCATCATATAGAAATTACAGCAGATTTTATAAATAGTTACCCCATTTCAGGGTACCATAATGTTTGGGACACATGGCTTCACAGTAATTGCTCAGTAATTGCTTTGGAATTGCTCAGGTGTGTTTAATTGCCTCTTTAGTGCAGGTATAAGAAAGCTTTTGATATCTAGTCTTTNAATTGCTCAGGTGTGTTTAATTGCCTCTTTAGTGCAGGTATAAGAAAGCTTTTGATATCTAGTCTTTCTTCTAGTCTTTTGATAACCTTTGGAATCTGTTATTGTCATTTATCTACATGAGGACCAAAGTTGTTCCAATGAAAGTAAAGGAAGCCATTATGAGGCTGAGAAACAAGAATAAAACAGTAAGAAACATCAGCCAAACCTTAGGCTTACCAGAATCAACTGTTTGGAACATTATTAAGGAGAAAGAGAGCACTGATGAGCTTAGTAATTGCAAAGGGACTGGCAGGCCAAGGAAGATCTCCACAGAAGAATGATGGAAGAATTCTTACCATTATGAAGAAAAATCCTCAAACACTTGTCCAATAGATCAGAAACACTCTTAAGGACACAGGTGTGTATTTGTCAGTGGTCACTGTCTGCAGAAGACTTCATGAACAAAAATACAGAGGCTACACTGCAAGATGCAAACCACTGGTTAGCCACAGAAACAGGATGGCCAGGTTACAGTTTATCAAGAAGTGCTTTAAAGAGCAACCAGAGTTCTGAAAAGAAAAAAAAAAGGTCTTGTGGACAGATGAGACCAAGATTAACTTGGAGTGATGCCAAGAGAAAGTATGGAGGAGAAAAGGAACTGCCCAAGATCCAAAGCATAGCACCTCATTTGTGAAACATGGTGGCGGGAGTGTTATGGTTGGGCATATATGGCAGCCACAGGTCCTGGCTCACTTATCTTCATTAGCTAACTGCAGATGGCAGTAGCAAAATGAATTCTGAAGTGTATAGAAACATCTTATCTGCTCAAGTTCAAGCAAATGCCTCCAAACTCATTANATGAATTCTGAAGTGTATAGAAACATCTTATCTGCTCAAGTTCAAGCAAATGCCTCCAAACTCATTAGTCGGCGCTTCATCCTACAGCAAGTCAGTGATCCCAAACATACTGTTAAAGCACCAAAGGAGTTTTTCAAAGCTAAAAAATGGGCAATTCTTGACTGGCCAAGTCAGTCACCCAATCTGAACCCAATTGAGCATGCATTTCATATGCTGAAGAAAAATCTTAAGGGAAACGGCTCCCAAAATAAGCATGAGCTGAAGATGGCTGCAGTACAGGCCTGGCAGAGTATCAGCAGAGAAGATACTCAGCATTTGATGATGTCTATGAGTCACAGACTTCAGGCAGTTGTTGCTTGCAAAGGATATGCAACAAAGTACTAAACATGACTACTTTCATTTATATACCATTNGTTGCTTGCAAAGGATATGCAACAAAGTACTAAACATGACTACTTTCATTTATATACCATTGCTGTGTCCCAAACATTGTGCTGCCCTGAAACGGTGGGGACTGTGTATAAAAACTGCTGTAATTTTTTGGTGAAACCCAAATGTATAAAAAATAAATAAAATCTGAGAATGTGCACTTTAAACGTGAACATGTGAATTGTTTGACTACAAATCTAAAATTGTGGAGTACAGAGACACATCAATAAATAATGTGTCTTTGTCCCAAACATTATGAAAGGCATTGTATATGTTGGATCAAATTACCCAACCTGAATAAATATTTATATTCAGGTTGGATTTTTTATGTTCAGGTGGAAATGTCACATAGAGTTGGCACGACTTGTGATTTTGGGAGTCTTGTTATCCTGCAATATTCTGAATGCAATGCAACATTGAATAAGATTTTAGAATGTGGATGATTTCCATACACTCACTGGATCCAGCCAGGACAAAATCTCACAGTAGGTTCAGTGTTTACTGTGATAACAAGATTTTTTTTTTTTTTGGCTAGACTATAGTTTATCTGCACTAGTAACCAGTACTAAATCACAGCTTCAGTGCACTCTAAACTAAACACAACACTGTAGCCTGTGCTTCACTCAGCTTGCTCTCACATGTTGCATGTGTGTGTGTGTGTGTGTGTGTGTGTGTTGTTTGTATGTGCGCACATGTGTGTGGGGCATACAGATTGGTGTGAAAGGCCAAATTCATTTTAGCATAGCCATAATATAAATGTAGATTAATTATGCTGATTCAGTTGCCTGTTTTAGAATCAGCATAGCAATAGTTGAACAAAACATCAACAGATAACATTCTAATTGTATAAGTTTGCATTATGTGTAGATGTGTGCATGTGTTTGTACCATGTGTGTTAGGAACGGTGTGTTGTGTAGGAGTGTGCACGTGTGCATTGTACATGCAAAGCACATGTATGACGTTTGTGAACTAGTTCATCTCCAATTACTCAGTTTCTATAACAGGTGTCACTCTCTCCACATGTTTCTTGTTTTTGGTTTCTACCCATGATGTCACCACTGCTTCTCCTCCTCCACCTCATCTACACCTTCCTATTATTCCTTCTCCTCTCCTCCACCTGCTCACTGCTGCTGCTTTGGGCTCAAGCCTCCTAAAAAACGACTGGATTATAATCCAGACATCTCCTCTCGTCAGCACATTGAGGTAATCTCATATTCATGAGTGTTCCTGTTATGTTGTTAATCTCAAAATTTCTAACTAAAATCATACAAATCCATTAAGTTAAGTAAAAAAGTGAATGGTGTGGTGTAGGGATCAATAGTGTTGCCGTGTGATTTCATGTCGACATCATAGTCAGCCATCCACCATAAACCACAATCTTTTGAATGACTGAATTTATATCTGTGAAATGCAATTCATTTATTTCAGGGAATCGTGAAAATTTGTTGCTTGGGCTGTACATACAGATAATTGTTTTTGCCAATATCTTCCTTCTGAAAAATATTATTTAGATCTTAATTTTACTTTTTACATGACCTTAATGTTAAAATATAATTCCCATGATTGTTTGTGTAAATTATTGTATGACTGATTGTCCTACATTATTGTATGGCAGAGGGACTTTGACATCCTTCCTTTACCACTAAGACCCATTCCAGCTAATCCATGCCAGGTTTTACAGGGTAACATTTAGCTCCAGAGCTCAGCTCTTAACATCCTTTGCTGTTTCACCTTTTGCATCATCCTTCAGCGGATTCCCAGACAACAGAGAGCACAAAATAGTCTTTGCCGATCAGTAGGTTTCTCGGTCAGGTGTGCCGTGTGGAACCCACAACCATCACACTTTATGCTGGGGGAGCATTTTGAGTGTGGCACAGCAAGGACTGAATGCAAGCAGTGCATTATGAGCTGCTCTGCCGAGTCTTTGTTCTTTCAGCGCTCACTTTTGTCTTTTGTGGTCTGCCCTATTTCAGACATCCCTGCACATCGCTCCTGCTGACAAGGCTCCAGAGAGACCTGCGAGGTAACCACTGTTTCTTTTATTTTCCTCTGCAACCACCCCATACCCCCCNCCCACCCCACCCATCCCCCTTCTGCTCAACAGCAATGGGCCTCATGCAGCATGGCATCAAACCTCTGCTCTTTTTCAGTCTCTCTCCATTGCAGATACCCTCTGTGTCTGTTATTTGTAATTATTCAGTAGTTAGTGTCAGTGCATATTTGCTTAAGTCACTGGATGCAGGATATTTTCCATGTCCTGCTACTGGCAGAGCCAGAATAAATTAACCCAGTAAACTATTGATTCTGTCGTTGACCTCCTATCCTTCCCCCACCCTCCCTCTCCCCTCCTCTTGTCCCACTCCTGTTCACATATGCCCTGCTTATTCAGTTGTGTTTTCCTCTGTCAGTTGAAAGGGCAGAAAAGGGATGTTATGAATAGACATATGTAAGAGACACAGTATGTTTGTTCTGAATAAAATAAAATTCTGTGTTTTAGACATTTTGAATAAGGGTATTGATGGAAATAATTACCCTTATTGTATCAAAAATGTGTGATAGAAACACACAGAATGCATAGAATAATGCCTATATTTACATATTACAGTTTACATTTAGTTTCCCTCACATGTGGTTTGATGTGGTTTGGCAACCCTCTTCTTTTCAGTGTCATGATTTTATGAACTAAGAATAACAGTCATAAAAAAACATGACACTGAAAAGAATCTTTCTAAAATAAGTATTTACCTACTACACAGAAAACACAAACAAATGTAGGTTACAGGAAGTAGTTATGATGGATGTGTTTCTTGGCTGTCTGCAGTGCTGCCAGTGACTACAGGAAGAGAAGGAAGTCTGAGCCATCAGGTTCCCAAACAAATACTCAATCTTATCAGAGCAGAACTGCAACTTCCCCTAAACCAGTGGACGCCTGCAGACCCAGCAGCAGCCTAAAAAAACAGACCATTCGTTCTTCACCATCCTCACCTTCCAGAGCCAAAGGTACGCACACACATACACACCACACAACATTTCATCTCCTTTTCACTTGATGTTTTTTCCTGCTCCCTCTTGCTGTCTTGCTCTCCTTTCTTCTCTTTATCGCACTCTCATACATACTCATAGGTGTATATCCTCAACTGCTGCATTGTCAGCAGAACATCACATAATCAAATAGCCACAGCTCCATTTCTCCCATTATATTATCCTTGCCTTATCCTAGGGCAGGAGGAATAAAGCAGCAAATGAGTATCTGTCAGCAGGATGTTGGAAGCATCTTGATCAAAGAGGATTTATTGTTATATTATAATATCTGCTCGTGGGTTCATAATATTCTTGGTTGATATTCATGGAGGTCTTGAAACAAAAAAGATCATCTGTATTTTTATTCTTTTTTTTTTCCTGATGTTTTTTCCTCTCCTGAGCACTTCCATCTTGTTGCTTGTTTTTTATTGCTTAACATACTTTCCTTCCTCTTCTCTCTCACCACGCTGCTCTCTGTTGGACATCTGAAAGGTGGGGACGCATGCAACATGTATTCACCCCGTTTGACCTCCCCAGGTCCTTATATGTGCTCCTATCTGCCTCCTGGTCCCTCTGACTCTGTTCATTGCCATGAGGATGCCAGCCAGGAAGGCAGTTCCTCCTCCAAGCAATCTGTCAGTTGTAAGAACAGTTGGCAGACAAAACAGCATGATGCTGAGACGTGGAGCAGTGCTGAGGAGGTGCAGCCCTCTTCTGGCAAGATGAAGTCACGTAGCTGTGATGACCTACTGAATGATGGGCATCCTGGCTCAGGTGGGCACAATGCCACCCGCTCAGAAAGTGCTGGGTCACTGCTGTGTGATGGGAATCCCTCAGGTCCAACTGGATCTACCTCTACCCGCTCCTTGCCTCGCCCCCACTGGCGAAGGGCACACGATTCACCTGGCTTTCTCCAGCTTTACCGCAAAATGCACCATATAGACCGAGCACAGCTCATCCCATCTGAAGTAATCCGCTCAGTTCACGCACGCATCTTGGAGCTAGAGCGGCAACCTCATTTACACCGACATCGACTCTCTCCTTGGACAGCCTCATGGGGAATGGAGGTGCCTCGGGACACGGTGCCAAACCGCATTTCTGAATATGAGCGTCTTATTCAGAAGTCCAAATCCATGCCCAACTTGGGTGATAGTGAAGTGCCATCAGGTACAACCACACCAGGTGGCTCATCATCTCGAGCCAGCAGTGCTGGTGGTGGCACACTCAGTTTTCCAAAACGCCGCTTTTCAATAGAATCTTTACTAGAGGAAGACAATAATGGTAACAGTGGACCAGCACCACACTCCATGGATCACTTCCACCGACCTCGTAGCCCACCTGAGGGTCAGCCTCGTGTTGAGCCAGAGCCCAGCCATGGGCACTCCTTTGCTCCACCTGTGCCAGCCAACCCAGAATATTCCGACAGTGAACAAGATGCTGTTGCATCAGACCTCAGTGACTTCATCCAGGTTGAAGGCTCCTCCTTTTGCAGTGAGAGCGACTTTGATCATTGCTCTCTAACGTCCTCTGAGAGCTTATATGGCTCCTCCTCTCTCCACCACCACCTCCGTCATCACCACCACCATCATCATCACCACCCTAGTCACCAGAGTCTAGGTCGCAGTCAGGGCTACCAACACCGCCATCTCATCAGCACTTGTAAAGGCCGCTGCCCAGCCTCCTACACCCGTTTCACAACCATGCTTCGCCATGAGAGAGAGCGGGCACGCCAGGAGCACCAGAGACCTTCACAACAGAGCCACAGCAGTCATTCCCAAATCCAGACCTCACAGTCCCAGCAAGCAATGTCAAAGCTGGCCTTTCTGGTCAGCCCAGTGCCTTTCCGCAGGAAAAAGGGCTCACCAACTACCACCAGAAGGAGCAGTGTTGGTGGAGGTCGGAGTAGCAGACCCAAATCCAAGCAGGCCATTTATGAAGCATTAGATGCTGCTTTGAGAGATATATATGAGCACATCCAAGCAGAAAGAGGACACAGAGGCACCAGGGCACCTGATGATAGCATCCTGCGGAGAATTCTGGCTGAACTGCTGCCAAATGTGCCTGAACGAAGCTCCTCATTGAGGGGGAGAAGGGGGTGCTGGCATGGGGGTCACTCCTCGACATCTTTGTACCCAGATGGGAGCCCTACTGGGTATGCCTCACATAGAGGAGAACCCTCCACACCACGGCTACAGTCACCAATCAGTGCCTGCTACAGACGCCATTCAGACACCTCAAACAATAATGATTATGGAGAGGAGCAGGGCAATGGAAATACTCTTTGTTATTCAGGTGGAGATAATACACTTATTGCATCTCATACTCTGTACTTCATCATATACCAGTCATACTTACACAAACACATACACTTAATGACCAATTTACATTTAATCACATCACAAAAGTGTTTGAAATAAGTCAGCACGTCTCTGACACAATAAAAAAAAAAAAAAACTGTTTTGGATTTGTTGTAGAGCTATTTTACTGGATTCATTTGATTGCATGGGTGTATATTGCCTTAATTGACCACTTGGTGTAGTTTTTTCGAGAAATATACACACATACATTGACAGACTACACTACACAGCAGTTGGGCATTCACAGACATTTAGCATAAATTGCTGTCTCTACATTCAGTATTGCCTGTGGTCATCATCCCACTCCCCTCGTGGTCAGTTGATATCCATTATTGTGGTGTTACATATAATTAAATAAGACCTATTTATGTTACTCTGGTTGTGGTAAATAAATGTGAATACTTCTATTTGTTTTTCATTTGATTATTGTTTTAGCTATATTGTTACTCTGCTTGACGATTATATTTTCCTTTCATTAAAGCCATTTGTTTCATTGATCATATTTTTGTAAATGTTGTAGGCTTTATCGGTTTCTGGCTGTATTATCCTTGTTTCACTTTTTGTTTTGTTGTGTTGCATGTGCCATTTGTGTTATACTGTGAGGAAAGTCCCTCGTCTTGTTTTCCCATTGAAATGGAAATAAAACACTTTTTGATCCCAAGCTTTCATTCACTCATTTCCTTGTTGGAATGGCATCACCACCATACCATTCAGCACGTTCCCAAAGTGCATTTATGTATTGAGCATGCATGTGATTTGATCATGGTCACTATGGTTACTGCTGTGACCTTATCTTATTGTCTCTGCTAATTACAGACCAGGATGTCTCTCAGAGTTACTCCACCATGGATGGACACCACACACCCCAGAGCAGAAGAGCTACTCCTGACAGAGAGGTAGAACACTAAAGCAGCACATTTCTGCTGCTGTTTACTCGCCTGCCAGTATGTTCAGTGTTAGCCTGCCCTGCCATTCACAAAACGCTAACATACAGTGGGGTCCAAAAGTCTGAGACCACATTGAAAATCTGTGATGTTTTCCATGTAAATCTGGAAATAATCAGAAAGTCTGACATCACAAGAAGCTCTTTGGAACATTGTCAAACCATGCTGGGATAACTTGGGTCATCAGGTTTTGCACAAACTTGTGAAGTCCATGCCAGCTCGAGTGCATGCTGTCATTAAACCAAAAGGTGGGCATACCAAATACTAAGATATTCTGAAATTCATGTACATTTTTCAAAGATCCAACTTTTCAGTCAAATTGTTAAGATGATATTATCATTTAATGAAAAATATTGTATTAAAAATTCAAAAAGAATACAAAATAGAAGCATTTTCACAGTGGTCTCAGACTTTTGGACCCCACTGTATNTCAAAAAGAATACAAAATAGAAGCATTTTCACAGTGGTCTCAGACTTTTGGACCCCACTGTATGTCTGATACATATGTATAAGCATGATTGTGTATCGCTAAATTGATTAGGACACCCTCTTAGTTACATTTACAGCAGATGTATAATTTGTGTTGTGATATGTGGGATATTAAAATCAAGATTGGCACAGAAATTAAAAATCTGTATTTTGTATTATACCTGGTAATGCTTGTGGGCTTTCTGTCTCTCACTCATCTTCTAGGTCTCCCACAAACAGATGACACAACTTATTCTCTTCTCTCTTCTCCATCAGAAACAGCCTGCAAGAGCCATTTATGATTTTAAGGCACAAACAGCTAAGTGAGTACAAAAAAAATGTACATGCATGCAGAAATCAAACTATGCATGTCTACCTGGATGTGAATACTTTTGACCTCCTGCATTATTCTTGAGGAAATTGTGTAGGGTATCTCCTTTATCATAATCTTTCTCCCCACACCCAGATGGATAGAATAGATTTGTTTTCTTCAGTTTTCAGTGTTTGCATGAACAAGGTTGAATTGTGTTTTCGTTCATCTTACTTAACCTTGCTACAATATCTGACATCGCTGATTTTAACATAGCATGAGCTCTGCTGGTTGAAGTGCTGATGTCTTTTTTAGTTCATGTCTTCCTCACTCCTCTATGGTGGTGCAGTGTTCAGACACTTTAAAGGAATCACTTTGTTACAGGGAGCTGACATTTAAGAAGGGTGATGCAGTGAACATCATCCGGCAGATAGACAGCAACTGGTATGAAGGAGAACACCGTGGACGGGTGGGGATATTCCCCATATCATATGTAGAGGTAAGAATTTCGAACTGCACGTAGTGTATATGCGTGAGTCCAGCTTTTTTCTGTATTTCATGTGTTGCACTTACAATCTGTGTCTTTCTCATTTCTCCCACTCTTTTCCCCACACACATTTACAATAATGAACTCAAACCATCAGAGGATGCCATCCTCTGAGAAACAGCAGCCGATCAGGCCTCCTCCGCCAGCACATGTCAGAGAGATTGGAGAGGCAGTGGCTCGCTACAACTTTAATGCTGATACTAATGTAGAGCTGTCTCTCAGAAAGGTAGTCTACATATTGTGTGTGTGTGTGTGTGTGTGTGTGTGTATAGCTACATGCTGATAATCACATCATTGTTGCAAGCTGAAAACCCTGTGTCTCTTGAGGAATCACAAATAGCTTGAAAGCCTGCAGTGTTGAGTTTACCTTTCTTATTCAGTAGTGGCTGTATAAATTATATAAATAAAATGTATTTGGTGAAAGTGTGTAACTCGTGTGTGTGTGTGTGTTGTGTGGCACCCCAGGGTGAGCGAGTCATTGTGATAAGGCAAGTGGACCAGAATTGGTATGAAGGAAAGATTCCAGATACTACCAAGCAGGGCATCTTCCCCGTTTCCTATGTTGACATTGTCAAGCGTTCCCCTTCCAAGAGCTCCTCCCACCACATAGATCCACATGGTTACCATGGCAACAGGACACCAAGCTCTACACCTGTCAAGGTAAGGGGGTCAGTACAATAAACCTCAACCATACAACACTAAGTAAAGTCAGTCACTACATTATTAGACAAATTGCAAGACAGTCAGCAATTTCTTCTATATTTAAATTCACATGTACCTAAATAAAGGTGTAATTAATTGTTTGATCATTTGAAGGCATTTGAGTCTATATTTGGGAATGCATTTTTTTTTTTTACATTGCCAAGATTCAATGCAAAAACTTTAGTATGAATTTTAAACTTTCTAGATACCTTCATATACTTTACTTCTATAAAATACATAGGTGCATAGGTAGATAGTTACATACTGTAGGTAACTGCTTTGCAGTTACATGCTACGGAGCTTCTATATGGGAATTCCAGGTAAAAAATGTCTCCAATGTAAAAAAAAAAAATACATTAAAGATGTAAAAAGCTGCAGGAATATAGTTAAATAAATGAGTAAATGGCTCATCTATAGTGCATAACAGAGGGAATAGTGTTTTTTCTTAAGCCCTGTCCAGCCTTCAAACACACAGCACACATACTGTCCCACTCTGTTCCAGTTTTCTAAGTCATACTCTCTGTTCCTTCTTTTCCACTTTACCTACATGGAGCCTTTCTACAATCTACCTCCATCTTCCACTGTCCATCATGTCACCCCTTCCCCCCACACTTCGTTGAAAAAGCTTGACCTGCAAGCTGTCACCACTGAGTGGCTCACCCTCACAGTGGAACCACCATTCTCCACTCCAACCCGCTCACTTGCAGGCACCCCTAAACCCCCCACACCTCCCCCTCTTCCAACCAACCTCACACCTTTCTTAAAGGCTCAGGAGCCTAAGGCGCCCTCACCTGCACCATCACAAAGAGGCTTCACTCTGCCATCCCGAACTCTTTCCAGAAAACCAGCTCCTACATTTAAAGAAGGGATAGTTGGTTTAGATCACATCCCGTCTGTCCTCCCTTTTTCCCAGCCTCCTCCCCCTGACCCACATTCTTTACTCACTTCTCCGCTGTCTGACTCTTCTCTCCAATATAACAGTGGCAGAGGGCTAAGAATCACTAAAACTGCCCAACCATTTTACCAGGCTCAGACAGAGGTTTTCTCAGACGCAGAGCCTGAGCCATTCAAACCATCAACACAAGTTTCACAGCACAAATCAACTTTCCAAGTAGACAAAACCAGCAAAGCCCCTGATGTTACACAGAATGTAAATGATTCATACAACCAGTTGTTAAGATTTCTGGATGGCCCCGCCAGTATAAAGAAAGGTGAAGCTTTAAGGTTGTCTCCAGAAAAATCAACACCTGCTACACTGAGCAGTGGAACACAAAGTAGGTTAAAGCTAAAAGCAGAAGGGTCCCATCAGCCGACTGTGAAAGCTCCAGCTGTTGTACTGTCGAATGAATCAAGAAGTAGTATTCAGGTTGAGTATCACAAGCCTGTGACAATGGAGCCACTGGCCTTCTTGTGGGATGGGCAGTCAAAAACGCGAAATAAGCAACCGGCCGAGTCTCAAAGGCCGCCATCAGTCAGAGGGAAAGGATATGAGCTGTTCATTGAGGAAGAGGATGAAGAGAAGGATGACAAAGAGGAAGATGTTAGCGGTTTTAATGGAAGACTCACTCCACAGGTAGATCATGCATGGACTGAATCTGTTAGATTTTGAATTACACGCATGCTTCGAAAAGTATACCGAGTTAGCATTATTTATTTCATTGATATCTGCCATTGCCTCCATAGGCTGATGTCTGTCCTCACCATGGCCTCCGCGCACCCTCCATACCAGCACCTCTGTCCTCCTTACCTCCCTCTTCCTTTTCTTCTTCTTTCCCCCGTTCACAACAGCATGATCGTGATACCATCCTTCCCTCCCCACCTACCTACCCTCAACCTCCAACCCTTCCTCAACTCTCAACATCACCGCTGCCTCAGATCTGCCCTTCTCCTCCTCCTGTCTCACCATTGCCCCCTCCCAGCCTCTCCTCTTCAAGTCTCTCCTCTTCAACTCTTCACCCACAGCACTCTGTCTCTCACGCTTCCTCCTTTCGCCCAATCTCTCCTTCTCATCCTCTTCCAGCCCCATTCTGCCCCGACTCACAAACTCCCCCCTCCCTTCCTGTCCCACCTCCACCTCCCCCTTTACCCTCCTCCCCTCCCCTCACCACTGCACGCTCTCCCCCCACTGTTCCCCACCCAGGACGTATGTCTCCCAGGGTAAAGGTAAACCCATTCTTGGAATGTGGAGATGGTGATGTGGAGTTCATTTTGATGCTTGTCCCAGTGATGATTATGATGAGAAAGAATTCCGATAACGCCATTGACATTGGTGGAACTGAGGATGTTTTTATGCCTCTACGCACTAACATATTGTCGCACTAACGTGCAAGTCTGACGGTGATTTATAGGCAGTAGAGAACATGCTTGTTTGAATGACTCTCTAAATCAGAGAGTGTGTTGCTGTGGTGCTTTTGCCATATACCTGTATGAGGATTTTCAATGGCACATTACCTAGATGATGTTTTTCAGCATGGCACTGTGTGCTTGTGTGTAAACGTTTATGTAGTGCAGGTAGCACTTGGAGATTTGAGGTATGTTGCTGTTGGTTTTTCTGCTTTTAATCAGGATCTGGTTGTTGGTGGTAAACCTCCTCGTAGCCCAATCTTGTCCAGGAGATCCCATGTGTCACCTATTAGAAGTCGAAGGGTAGGAGGGCATGTCTTCATTCAACCATGCTCTTACTCTAATCTCTGTGCAAGAAGGAATACAGCTCTTTACTCAAAATCTTATTCTTAAATGATTTTTCAATCCATATTCCATAACAATGCAAGCGGTTTACCAAAATGTACATTTCCTTACTAGTAAGGGAGATATATAGTATTTCTGCTAAATTAAATTTTGGCTTGATTGTTTAGTTGATTTGTCTGCCAATGTTTGATATCCAAGGATCTGGTCACACCTCCAGATATGAAATAATTCCACTGATCAATGAATCTGTCGATCTGCCTCCACAAACCCTAACAGAAAGCTGTGCTAATACTACATTTAAATTTACTCTCCTTTTGTGTGTGTGTGTGTGTGTCTCTCTCTCTCTCCCTTTCAGCGATTAGTACAAGATGCACTCCATGGTGGAGGAGACCCGTAGGTGCTATTTATCTTTATCATTGTGATTGTATTACAGTATTTATGAAATTGCTGACATTATGTTAGAATTTCAGACTCACAGCAATAATTACTTACTGAACCAAAAATATTGCAGTAGTATATCATGCCATTTAACCAGTCGTATTCATGTTTTCCAACAGTTACCAGGCTCTGTATAACTACCTGCCTCGCAACGAGGACGAGTTGGAGCTGAGAGAGGGAGACATCGTTGATGTGATGGAGAAGTGTGATGATGGCTGGTTTGTTGGTAAGATCAGCAAGTGCATGATGGTTTCTTAGTTAAAGAAGATTGTACGTCTTACATTAAACTTACTAAACTTACTAAAACATAAAACATTATAACCCGTGACAGTATTCAGAAAAACAAGGCCACATGATTTAATAGTGCTGCACCTAAACAAACAGTTAAGGAATACTGCGAGGCTATAAGCATCATCATGCCTCCTAACAGCCACAAGGTGTCAGACAAACAGTGACTGAGTCATTTTTGAATAAATGAATGGGAGTAAGTTACTATGTAGAGCTCTGAGGTACATTGAAACCACTAGATGGCACTGTGCTCCCACCACATATTTATAACACTGCTGTCTTGTCAACTTTGCCCCTTATTTCTTTTGATCTGACTATCCTGACTGTCCATTGTCATGCTGACTTTTAAATCCATGTATGTCATTAGTCAGAATTCTTTGCCTGTAGAGATGTTTCCAGATTTCGACTTTGATTTTCTGGGTTGGTTGATGACTAGTCTGCAGTGAACTGGAATTGTATAAGCAACGGTTTCTGACACTTTTCATAGCCAGATTCCATTGAAAAGAAACCCTGATATAATTGATAATGTATTTCCTGTTGCTGATACATAGAGGTCATATGCCCAAAGTGATTCACATGTGTATGAAGTACTGATGCTCTCCATTTTATTACTCTGTTTTTGAAGGGACCTCTCAAAGGAGCAAGTTGTTTGGAACCTTCCCAGGAAACTATGTGAAGCAGCTATAATGATGATTCCAGACCCTGAGTCCCTCCTCTCTTCCTCTGACACTTTCATCACCACAGCACAGCACCCACAGGACACAACAGGCCGACAATGGCCAACAAAGGCCTGCGGCACATTCATGTGTTTTTATGTGTGGCTTCTCAGCTTCACAGAAGGAACATTTAGCTCTAACTAGCCATCTTTATGGAAGACTATATAAATGATCATTTTTTAAACACATCTTTTTATCCTTATTTTTTTATCATGGAGTACCTAAGCTTTGACCTGTAACTGATGGAAGGATATGGAATGAACTTTCAGACACACAATGATAACAGACAATGCACCGCCCTAATAACTTTCTATCTTTGTCAGATTTTTATTTGTTTCTACTTAAAGGCAGTGGCTGCGTTGTGCAAATCTGAGTTCAAGATCACCACTTTATTTTATTTTATTTTATTTTATTTTATTTTATTTATACAGTACATTCATTCATGTTACATTTCCCTTCAGTGTTCCATTATAGGTATCCCTAAAGGCATTCAATGAGCAATTTTCTGAAAACAGTATTGTGCCAGTGGGTGACATGTTTATTGAAGTATACTACTGTAATTGTTGTAGTTTGCGCATTGGAGCCATACAACCAATATATCAGCATGTCAGGAAAAAGGATTTTACTTCCTATATACATGTGGAAAAGAGTGCATGTATAAATGTTATAGGTTACATAATGGTATTGATTGGTCATAACCTTGGGGATATTTTTGCTGAAACACCACGATTAATCACAATTAAGGAATCAAATATTACAAATGAGAAAATGGAAAATAATGTCATTGATGCTGTTGTACTTGCTGTCTAAACTGATTCCACTACATCTAAAGTAGACTAGAAAATATTAGAAAACACGATAATGTTTTCAGACTGTTGGTTTGTATTTCCTGTCAGGATTGATGCACTTTAATGAACTTTTAACACATTTTTGTCACTTCACATTTTGCAACTACACACTTTAAAGCTGGTTATAACTTGGGAGCTTGGGGAATATTACTGATGATTTGAAGTGTATGCAAAAACATTAGCAACGTTTTAGGTATATTTATTAGAGGATGAGTGCTGGATAAAGAATGTCATATGAAACTATGTCATATTTTAACAGCAGCAAGCCCACTTTTGAAGTCGTATTAATTGTCAAGTGAAGTATCCTTTTCTGGATCGGTGTGATAAATAACACATTAGTTGCCATTTGTCATATTCTTTTATTTTAGATTTATTTAAATCAGATGAAAGATGAGTAGCAGTTTATCAAAAATACACTTGTGCAGCTGATGTTTTTCCACTAGATTGTGCTGGCTTCCTATTAACCCTGGTGTCAGAGTGAGTGGGTAGTGTGTCACTGGTCCATGTGTTGTTTTGGAATTGTTGGCATTTGAAGTCTTGGCTTTCCATGGACAGTGAATATAATTTACATATTTTGTCCATAGGTTTCACATAGGTTGGACACTGATAACAAAACTTGGTTTAAGCACCTTATTACATATTTTTTTGTTTTATCATTCATTGTCCTTCACTTCACCCCATCAGTCACACTTTGAGTTGGTGTGAGATCACTGTGCGTGCCTGTGGTGTTTTGTAAGCCTTTTGTATGAGAGTTGTAATATGGCCAGCATTCACTGCTTTATAAAATCCACTTTTTCTCACCCACCATCATATTTGGTTTCTTCTTCTTTCTTCACTCATCTTCATCAGTGGTGCTAATAATTCTTCTTTATGAAAACTGTTGTTGTAGCCAAGTATGTAGGCCTTTTTTTCTGGTTATTTGTGATTGCATTTTTTTAAGTGTTAATAATGTATTTAAACAAGACTTAGATACACTGAATGGAGTTGGTAATTCATGCCTTACATCCAACTCAGTTGTTTAACAGCCATGTACAGTATATATAAATCTCTTCTGTGATGCAAAAAATAATAATTTATGCATATGCCAAGTATGCACAGAACATACTATCAAACACAACAGTGTTTGAGCCTCCAGTTTGAGCCTTTGATATTACGGTAGGACCAGATTTGGACTGCAGAAAAGAGGAATAATCCCTTAGTAATTATTTGACTCCTGTTATGTTTATACATGAAAATATAAATCCTTGTTGATATCAATATAATATCAAATTCAATGCACACTCTTGGCCCTAAATATTTCTACAATATCCTAGCTTTTGTTGGATGATTTTATGAGGCTGTATCGCTAATAAAAATTCAGCTGGTAGGTGAAATATTTCCAATCAGTTTTTCCTTTCAAACAGGAAATACATTGATAGAGTTTATATTTTTTCTTTCTTTTTTTTCTTTCTTCCCAACGCAACTCCCATGGTCCATGTAAAACACAGCAGGTAAAAAATGGTTTTAAAGAATTACAAAGTACATATAAACAAAATTCCACAGTTTTCAAGACTTCTTTTGCATATACACAAATTTTGGCTACATAAAGGCCAGTGTTGTTTAAGGTTTAACAATAATACTGATGTTATATTTAGGAATATGTCTGAAATTGTTTGATCACCCATTAAATTTAGCAAAAAAAAAAAAAAAAAAANAAAAAAAAAAAAAAAAAAAGGAGTTTACACAAATGTATGCTTTGAATTGGTCAGATCTTTTTAAAAATTTGACATGGTAAATATTGATAAACTGTAAACAATACAGACCAGCTCACAGCTTTTGTGGCCTTTACTAAAGTTTATTCCAGCAGTATTGTGCAGCAGTCACACAGATTAGCTTAAATAGAAAAGGCTCTTTTAAAATTTCAGCAACATCACTATACAAGTTTAAGTTTAGTGACTTAACAAATGTGGAGTAGATATTACTATCTACAGCCCATGTACAGTGAAAAGACAAGTCTTGGATGCTAGTCTTAAAGGCAGAATTTTAAAGAAAAAGCTATAACCTATCTGAAACTGGAAAATAAAAACAACAGTCTTCTATTGCCCATTACAACCTTTTCTTTTTATTTGCCAGTTTAAGATAGCCAGTATCCCAGAGTCATCTTTTCACTGTTGCAGATGACGCTGGTATTTGGTGTGTACTATTTAAAGAAGCAGTGTGTACACTTTACAGAAACAGGACCCGTAAGGCATCTGTTTCTCAAACTACAGACTCTGATGTACTTACTGTTTAACTTAAGCAATTGTGCATCAGGCCCACTTCTTTTCCTGTCCCATTAGTTTCAGTTTATCCATTTCTCTCAAAACACTGGTGGACATCTTTGAATGAAGTCTTCACTTTTTTGGCAATGTGATGCATGGAATAACCTTCATGTCACAAAACAACAATAGACTGACATGTTTCTTGAGAAAGCTGTTTTGTTTTGGCCATTTTTCAACACAGAATTGAACTTTAGGAATGTCAGTATCTTGCAACCCTAATAAAGACACCTGCATAATTGAACAGGATAATGGGTTTCAGGTGTGCTAACACAATTACAAACACATCTCTTATAACCAATTAGCATTTAAACACGATTAAGAATTAAGACAGTAAAGTAATGGCTGCCTAAAAATGGAGCTTTGCACAATTTTATTGGATAATTAATTCAAAATTAGTCATTTTGAACAGTAATATCCATTAGTAACATTATTAGTAACTTGGAAATATATTTAAATTAATTTAATGCCACCTTGGTGAATAAAAGTATCAATTTCTATCTAAAATGTGAACATTTCTGCTTGATTCCAAACTGGAAATTCATAAAGTGGACTTGTATTTGACTACCTCTGTTCTAGGGTATACTGAATAATGTTAGAGAATTTTTGGGAGTCTGAGTGATTCATCTTCTTCCCTTGTGAGGGAGGGATATTATCATAGTAACTATCAACAAAACAAAACAAAACAAAACAAAAAACAACATCAAACTTTTAAATACCTGTACAGAATAGATTTATCAGTAAGATTATGTTTGTGTGTGTGTGTGTGTGTGTGTGTGTCCTTTCTTCAACTTACATGAAGAGAGCACAAACCTGTCAGAAATTAATTAACATGGCTTACTCTCAGTTTGTTTACATAGTATTCTCATAAACTATTTACTGTTTTTATTATTTTGGAAAATTAAGCTGAAAAATAAGCTGAGCTGATTGGTTGGTTGAACTGTAAACTAAATTGTAATCATAACCAAGGCCCACTGTTAATACGGTGATTGTAGGGTATGTGAAAAGAGAAAGTATGTGAAGAGATGAAAGATAACTTATTCTAACAGATATGATAGACCCAGTTTCTAATATGAACCCAAAAAAAAGATAGACAAGGTGGTGGAAAGTCCCACTGAGAGTGTATCAGCATTGTTAACAAGTTAAGAATGGACAGAGTGAGAGTCCTGGGTCCCTTCCAGATCAATAGTGGCTGGAATGTGCCTGGGGGACCTCCAGGACTTCAGAGTGGAGCTGCGCCTCCAGACCAAATAAGGACAGGAGCAGAAAGACCCGTCAACCAGAGCGAGAGGAGGCCAGCCAGACTCGGAGCTGCCCAGGGATGAGAAGGGATGAGGGGGGCTGGACTCTGACAGAGGCTGGCTTCCATCCTGATTCTGTAAAGTAGTGTGTCCATATAAAGAAGGTACAAACTGTGAGCTGAAGCAGGATGTGAGTAACACACTGGTTTGGTTTAAGAGCAAAACATTGGTTTCTACTTCAGGTCATGAGAGCATGACATGCCTAACATGATATGACAATGTGCCCATCAGAAATGGTAAGAAAACTGGTGAGCAAGAATAGAATAACTGGGAGCTTGTTCCAAAATCTGACCAACTGCCTCACTCATGGGGTGGGATCTCTTGATTCTCCTCCCTCTTCATCCCCCTCCTCTCCTCTCACATGGTTCTAAATTTCCACAACTTGGCTGTTCTCTTGCTTTTTAGTTGTGTTCCCATCAATGTGCAGGGACACACAGACACACACGAGTCACTTTACATCCTTCTGTGCAGCAGAGACATTTAGGGGACATGCCACTCAATGTAGTCCTGGACGGTCCGGCCCCCTGGGGGTTTCGCCTGGCTGGAGGAAAGGACTTCAACCAGCCACTGACTATCTCCAGGGTGAGTGTGCATGTGTGTAATATGATACCATAGTCAAACAGAAAAAAACAGAAAAAAAATAGCAAAATCTGTTTTATTCCAACAAATCTTTTTTATTTTCTATGTTTTTGTGACAGTCTTATCTTACATAATCATCTTAGGGCAGACTCTCTGAGCCTATTCCACCTCACTCTATTATAGCTATATCTATATTGTAGTTATATCTGTTATTTCATCAGCTGGATTCCTAAAATGTAAATGTGAATATGCTGCTTTAATCCCAGAAGAGAAAATGTTTGCTTTAGTTCCACATTGATGTCTGGGACTGCTTATTCTGGCAGAGTTTTTCTGAAGTTAGTGTGGTATGAGGGTTTGCACCTGCGCCACACTAAATGCATGAGGCTTAGATGTAAATAGAAACTTACATTATACACTGACATGTGGTCACACATACGGACATACACACCCTACACACACATCTCACTGTGTGCACTTCAAACAGAAAAATTTAGTGGTACAGAGATGCAAATATTCATCAACATGTATAAGTCCTTATCATTCAGTCTAAAGCCTGATGAACAGCATGTGATCTTACTAAACTAATACCAAAAAATGTACCAACATTGGCTGTAGATTCCAAAACACTCCCACAAGCTTCTTTAAATCCTCCACACATGCAAGACATTCTCTCTGGCAGCTGAGTCAACACCGATGAAAATGGATTTGCAAATAACTGCAAATCATATCAGTCATATGCAGTCTATAATGTTGCAGTTGTTTAGAAGATATTATACTACAGCTTGAGGTTAACACCCAATGTGTTGATAGATTAACAACACAGACAGAATGTACAACAAAAGTAAACATACAGGACAGTAATAAATCGCAAAGCCTACAAAAATTTATTCTATTCAATGAGTTTACCAAAAACCAAGAACTCCATTCAGTGACAGAATTTGTTAACTTGAAGAACACACAGTAACTTCAGTAATAAAAGACAGCACAAAAACATTAGTTTGACAGCAAATAAACAAATAAATCCTTGATGATGCACAAAATGCAAAAAAAAAAAAAAAAAAAAAAATGTAATTCTTATACTTAAAAACCAATCATAGTCAAAATTTAAGAAAATTAGAATGTATCTTTGCCACTTATGAATCACCTTTAATTGAAAAGATTGAAGTAATCTAAAGGATTTTGTCACTAATAATACTATACTAATAATACTTTTCACAACTGTGTGTTATACATCACATGCATGTTCATATTTGTGTGCGCGCATGTAATTTATGTCTGCTTGATGTCTTCATGTGTGTTCAGTCTCATTTTTGTCTCGTATCTCCAGTATCACAGTTGGCCCACACTGATCAGATGTGAGGAGATCCAGTAATCCTGTGCTGCTGAGGTTATGCTGGTCTATTTTTAGGAAAGGTCCCAGGAAGCAGTGACTAAAAGCATTGTTAGGTCTCCAAACCAGTGGCTATGGCCAATAACCTCACACCTGTTGTGTTAGTGGACACTCACTGGTCTTTATGAGAACAGCGATGAGAGAAGACTGGGAAAAGAGAGGAATGGAAAAGAGAGAGAGAGAGAGATCACAGTGAAAACTATACCTACTTGTAAGAGAGAGGTGTGTTAAGGAAATGAGTGCAGATGGATGTGAGCTTTCATGTACCTGACATAACAGCTCAACGATGCATTCACTGTCTGCATGACAAATGAGTGTATTAACCTGGAGAGCATTTCTCTTGTTGCTGTGCTGCAACCACAGACTTTTTTCAAGTGCTCTCTCTCTCTCTCTCTCTCTCTCTCTCTCTCTCTCTCTTTTACACTGCCATTTTTGGTCAGGAACACCATACTCATCATGGCCCGCTGATGTTTCCAGCTGGTGAACTAAATGCAAGTGATTATCATCTTTTCCATCTGCAGAAAGGTGTTGGAGTGACAAAGTTTCCAGATATTTCCACGTTATTTCTTAGATAACCTCTATTTTCTGTGCTCTTTCTTGAATCCATCTCTCAAGGTCACATCCTTCATTCCTTCCGTCACCCCTGCTTTTTGTTATTAGCAGCTTATTTTGTTTCTTGCTTAATAAGGAAGTGGAACATGAATGTGACTGTGAACTTTTGCTGTAGTTTAAACAAACATAGACTTGTGTTTGAATGAGCCAATAAAAGTAGAATTCAGGTAACAGACACGCAGGCAGTGAAACATACAGCCAGACAGCAGCAATTCAACAAATGCATGACTGTAAATTACTGATACTTCTTTGGCAGCATGATGCATCCTCTCAGCACTTTGATCCTGAGTTATTTATAGGCAGATGACCTAATTCAAGTTTCACTGCAACATCCCAATGTACCAAACTTTCCTGTGCCCCGTAATGCAATATGGCTTGCTATAGGTCGTGCCCCTTAGTAGTGCAAGTGGAAATGCTGGGATGAGTTTAAAGTTGAAAACAGGATGCCTCCTTAGATATTTTCTCTGACCTTCATGGCTCTCAGGGAGGATTCAATAATGTCAACCACTTTCTGGGCCAAGAGGGTCCATATTCCATCTGGATGCTGTCACATAGTAGGAAACAGTGTGTGTTTACTTTATCTCCATGACAAGGGATGAACAGTTTACATGCGGGCATACCAACCAGGGCAATGCGTTTCTGAAATGGGAAGCCTCATGCTACAGCTTGCATTTCTTTGTGCACATGTTGATGAAAGAACTGCAGGACTTAGATTTAGGGCAGGTGATTCTCATAAAAAAAAAAAAATTATATAAAGCTGTGAGTCCAGTGGGAGATCACAAGTAAGGGGCCTTGCAGTCTGGTACAGAATTAGGAGATGAAGTGGCAGTGATTGAAAACAGACCACAGGTTTTCACAAGGCCACACCAGCTGTACATATATACAGTGTAAATGGCGGACAGAGAAAGACAAAACACGATACTCATAGGGTTTATTCTAAATAATCTGAATATTTACAAAACAAAAAAAAAGTTTAGATGACACAACCTCTATTAATCTGCTAAATATTTTTTTTTTCAACCTTGACCCAGTTTCTAATGACCACAACATTTAGAGAGTAGTCATGCGGTCACATGAATTTGATTGATGTAAGTGCAGTGATTTTCTTCAAACTGATCACTTTGGGGGGGGTNGGGGGTGGGCGGGCGAGCACTGTCCTTTCTCTTCCTTCTAACATCTTCCTTCGCTTTTATTGACATCTTCAATCCATTTAAGATTTAATGCCATAGTCTTTTTCCGTTGCCTTTCCTCTGCTGTTACTGAACCCTGTACTTCCTTCCAGATCACTCCAGGCAGTAAAGCCTCCTTAGCCAACCTGTGTCCTGGTGATGTCATCCTGGCCATCGAGGGAGTCCCGGCCACAGACATGATGCACTGTGAAGCCCAGAACAAGATCAAAGAATCCACCAATAAGCTCTGTCTCACTGTTGAAAGGTAATATGCACAAATTGGTAGTATGCACATATTTGCATATAAATACATATACACATAAATATACATATAGTAGATATGTATGCACATTGTAGAGGCATTGCTTTTATTGTGTCCACCCTGTTATACATGTACACAAGTGCCTTTTTTGTCATATAATATGACAGAAAAGGGACAGAATAGCTGAATTTTACACACACACACACACACACACACACACACAGGCGATGCAAATATACACACTTGTCAAGGTTCACTTATGCTTCAGTATTTTTTAGTTAACTGTTTCTGTGTTTTGTTGCAGGACTGAAACAAGACTGTGGTCACCATATGTTATGGAAGATGCTAAAGCTCACCCATTCAAAATTAACCTTGAAGCAGAACAGCAGGTAAGTCGCTGTATGCATGTTTAAGTATGTAGATATAATAAATGTTCTGCTGTTCTCAGCCTTTGATACTGTTGATCACCATTTTGATAAACAGGTTACACCATTTGGTGGGAATTTCTGAGTTGGCGCTAAACTGGTTTTCATCATATCTTGCAGATAGCACTTTTTCTGTCTCTTTTAATCAGGTTATATCAGACAAAGCTGCCTCGTCATAGGGTGTTCCACAGGGTTCAGTTTTGGGACCTATTCTGTTCACCTTATATATGCTTCCTCTTGTACAGATAATTAACCATTTTAATAAGATTTCTTACCATTTTTATGCTGATGACATCCAGCTCTTTCAGTCCAAATGAGCTTTATAAAGTTGTTGAGCTAAATGAATGTTTAACTGCCATCAAGCATTGGTCAGCTGATAATTTTCTGTAGTTAAATAAATGTAGATAAATCAGAGACTGTGATCATTGATACTGACAGCTCAATCTCACTTCAGATTAAAGACTGTATCGGCTCCTTAGGCTCCTCTGTTAAGTCTAGCTTGCATAAGATGGTGTCATGCTGGATAAATGTCTTTAGATTGTCATGTTAAGCAGCTGACCCACTCTTCTTTCTTTCACCTGAGGAACATCACCAAAGATCAGTCATGTCTCAGGCTGAAATGGAAATGATTACTCATGCTGTTATTTAATCTCATTTGGATGATTGTAATTCTCTTTTTACCTGTCCTAATAAAACACCTTTACATCGTCTTCAAACTGTACAAAATGCTGCTGCACGGCTTTTAACTAAATCCACTGGGAGATCTCGTATTACTCCTATTTTATCTTCACTTCACTGGCTTCCAGTTAATTTTAGAATTCATTTTAAGGTTCTTATTTTAACCTTTAGAGCTGTGCATGGTCAGGCAGCCCAGTACATCTCAGACCTCTTACAGTCCTATACCTCCAGGAGGTCCCTTAGGTCTTCAGGTTAGAGGTTACTGGAGGTGCCCTGTATACCTGTTTGAGGACTGCTTTTCAGGTTGTTGTTCCAAAACTGTGGAATGAGCTCCCATTCTCCCTCCACTCCTCTGATTCTGAGGTCACTTTTAAAAGGCAGCTAAAGACTTTCTTGTTTAGACAGGCTTTTGGATCGTATCTTAAATCTGTGGTATTTATGTTCTGTGTTCCTCGAATTTTCATTTGTTTTGTTTGTTTTATGTTACTCATATTTTATCTGTGAAGCACTTTGTGAACTTTTGTCTATGAAGGGTGCTATATAAATAAAATTTACTTATTTACTTGTGTTGTGTCACTGTTGTCTCACATCATGTCCTTGTCCTCCATCCCTCCACCTCCCTCATTCCTTTGATTCAGGAACACAAACCCATTGGTACTGCTCACAATCGCAGAGCTCAGCCTTTCATTGCAGCAGCAAACATCGATGACACGCATCAGGTAGTCAGTGCCACCTACAACTCTCCCATAGGCCTATACTCTTCAGGCAACATCCAGGACGCCATGCAGGGCCAAATCAGAGGCCTGGTCCACAACAAGCCTGAGAGGTGACTGATGACACTGTTGCTCCAACTTAAACATGGCTATGAGATTCATTTCTGCAAACATGGCAACTAGCACCATGTGTGTTGTCACCTCATCAGTGATGTTAACCTTTGCTTTTCCCTCATATTCTATTCTCTGTTCTCCCATTTTTGCTGCCTTTTTCATCTGTTTTGCTGTTACTGCATGCAGTCCACTTGCTGTCTCCATGACTCACCTACCGGGTCAACCTGCCACTCAAACAGATGCTGCTGACAGGTGTCAGCCAATTTGCTTTATGTAGCCTGACGTGTTACATTAGAGGTCATCCTTCACATAAAGTCATGTGGATTTCATTAGTTATCATATACGTGATGTGTCAGACCGATACAAATGACCACAGCACAGAAATCAATCTTTCAAGGTCTGAGCGCATCCTGCTTCTTAATGGCAACGTAAATCATATCAAGCCTACATCATATCAGCTCAGAAGGCATAGCAACACTTTGCAGCCTCATGATGACTACATATTTCATTTCCTGGTAATTTCTTATTAATTTAACTGAGTTATTTACCTGAGCATCTGATGGCTGTTGTTACTAGTTATATTGCAGAGATTATATTCAGGAAGACAGAAGATCATAAAATGTCAAGCACATAATCAAGTTAATTTCTTACATTCTTTCTGTATTTCTTTCTGTTCTTCCTTCTTGTTTCTTTGCTTGTTTTGTTCCTTCATTCTGTCCTATGTTCCTTCCTTTCCTTCTTTAACTGATCCAAAAACACTAAAATCCCAAAACTGGAAATTTGAGGATTTTATCTGACAGTAAATCGAAACAATTCTCCTCCACAAAATTAGTATTTTTACATTTGATACTTAAGTACACTTGTTATTTCTAAAGTAAAATTTTAAATGTAGGAATTTTACTTTGTTTTTCCAAGTAGTGTTTGTTAGTGTTTTGTTGTTGTTTTTGTTTGTTTATTTGTTTTTATTTAAATAAATATTTTTAGTTAGTCCACCATTGGACACAATCTTAGTGGTGCTTAATAGCAACATGCTACATGAACTCCCCCTGGGATTACCATACATCAAACTAGGCTCTTTTTTTTTTTTTTTTTTTTTTTAAAGAAATACACAAAATGTTTGCAATACAGCAATACAAAAAAAAAGACAAGCTGTGTATTTTTGTTGTAAATCATGATTAAAACAGCTCATTAATCAACATTCTTTCTGGTAGCCCAGCCAAAAGATTTTTCCATAAACTCATCTTTCTATTTCACATTTTAAGGCTCTTTGTAGCTTCATAATCTCCAGCTGGTCCTTTTCACCTGACGCAGTAACCTCACACTTCAGGGACAATGTTTTATGCTTGGCCCAACTGCTGTGCCTCATTTCTGCCACTATCAGACATTAACTGTGGGGCTATGGGTGGTCTGGGAGCAAGAGGCGTTAAGTTTAATTTTTTACTGTCATGTAACAGAGCAGGAGCATTGTACTGAATTTATCTGCTGTGTTCAGCTCCAGGACCTTAACCAGCATTGAGGATTCTGACGTGTACCAGATGTTACAGAAAGACCAGGAGGAGCACCATGAGCCTCGACAGTCTGGGTCATTCAAAGCCCTGCAGGAGTTTGTGGACAGTGATGGTGAGCTCCGCCTATCATGTTTTTCTTTCTTTCTTTCTTTCTTTCTTTCTTTCTTTTTATTAAAATGTCTTACCTGACAATCACCAATACACACTGTAAAAAGAAAACGTAAACTCAAAATTTCAAGGCAGTTTGCCTCATATTTTTCTTTCTTTTTTTTTTTTTTTTTTTTTNCCCCCCCCCCCCCCCACCAATTTTGACTGTAATGAAAACTTTCACATTATGAAAAACTGATTTTTGGTCATTTTTCTTTTATTCAAATAATTTTTTGTAAGTTATATTTTTACAAAACTTAGGAGTTGAAATTGGATTTAAACAGAAAAAAGTAGCGAGCATGTGCCTTGAAAATTTTAATTTTCTAAAGAATAATGCTCTAGTGCAAATACTGTAGAAAGCTGAGAGTCTGGGAAAAAAAAACGATGTGTTCAAATTCATGCTGAGCTACAGAACAACATTGCTCATCTGATAATCCACTTACTAGCATAAACAATTATTCCACAAACATATATCCACTATGTGTCCTGGAAGCATAGATATTGTTGTATGAAATTAACATTTAAATCATTTATGCAACAGTTTGGCACTGTATGACTCACAGCAGTGACAAAATATACTCATAAAGCCATCAAATGTCTGTATATTATCACACATCTCCACATTTTTATTTATTTCACAAGTAAAAACATCTCACACTACAGCTCTTGCATTATGAAATAGGCCATTAATCAAAAATGCAGCATGATGAGGACTCTATGTGGCCTTGCCTCTTATTGTTTCTAAGTGCTTTATTTTTGTATGTGTTCCATACATACAATGTATGAAGGGCCATTGTGTTGTGTTTCTCTCCTGTGTGAATAGGCACTCGTCCAATCGTGACAAGGACAGTAAAAGCTCCCACAACCAAACCGACTCCACCCACAGCAAACCTGCAGAAACTGCCCGTCTGTGACAAGTGTGGGAATGGGATTGTGTGAGTAAATGCAGGACAAATCAAAATCATATTCTGATGTCTGTACTAATAGTAGTAATGGAAAAATATTCAATTATAAGTCAAAGTTTTGCAATCAGAAATTTAATCAATTAAACTTAAAGGAGTATTAGCAGTGAATTGCACTAAAGCAATTCACTGCTTTAGTGCAGTTTTCACTGCAATTCAAAAGTATAAGTACTCAGTGTGAAATTATTGATGTATCTGGTACACATTAAAACTTCAGTGATGAAAATTTCAAACCTGACAATGTGAATAAACTTGAAGCTTCAATTTTGGAGGCGTTGGAAATAAATAATAATCCCAATAGTTAGAGATACAAAGTTGTCTTTTTTTTTTTGCCCAAAATTGGAGATTTTTGTTAATTTTCATGTTTTTTTNTTTTTTTTTTTTTGTTTTTTTTTTTGTTTGTTTTTTTTACTCAGTTAAAGAATTAAATGCTCTTGTATGCTGAAGTAAATCCACAGACATTTTTCCTTTTGTAAAATGCATGAGATAATGCCTTAACTACATTTTGCCATCAAGCCAAGATAAGGCTGAATTTAAAGGATGATTTTTTTTTTCTCATGCTAAAATCAAAATCTACATATGCTAATTGGGAACTACTAAAACTATTTTCCTCTGAGATGTAGTGGAGTAGAAGTAGGAATGTATAAGTAATGGAGGTATAAAGTACAATGTATATGTACTTAGGCAAAGTACTTGAGTAAATGGTTACATTCCATTGCTGTAAATGTGCAAGCCAGTCAACAAAAATCTTAAGACTTTCTTACATTATGAAGATTCTGTAACTTAGATTAGATTCTCTAAGATTCTTTAATCTCTCTCTCTCTCTCTCTCTCTCTCTCTCTCTCTCTCTCTCTCTCTCTGTCTGTCTGTCTCTCCACAGTGGCACAGTTGTGAAAGCACGGGACAAATATCGTCACCCCGGGTGCTTTGTGTGCTCCGACTGTGACGTTAACCTCAAACAGAAGGGTTATTTCTTCGTGGAGGGGCAGCTGTACTGTGAGACTCATGCTCGGGCCAGAATGAGACCACCAGAGGGACAAGACCTCATCACAACCTTTCCTTCTGCATAGATCGCCCTGTCATGTGCAGAGATACAAGTGGACACACACATACTTGTGAACACACTCAATTAGCTAAACACTGAATATAATCCTTCAGCTGTGTTTATGTGTTCATGTGTTCATCTGCACTTTGACATTGACTGTGTGCAATATCTCTAAACAGTGTAATGTTTTGACATATGAATTAACTCCATTTTTTTTTTTTTTTTTTTTTTTTTTTTGATAAGAGTTGAACAACTCTGTTGATGGAGTCCAAAAGTGGTGGCAACAAAAGACCCTAAGACCATTTCACCCTGCCAGTTTTTCACACTTTTATGCCCTTCCAATAAAGATATCCATTCATTCTGCAAGACTGCATGTATGTGGACACATAGATTAAACTAAGATACAAGAGAGCTTTATTGTCATTGTTCTGAGACATCGAAATGACAGTGGCTAGTCTCAAAGGTGTCAACAAATCCAGTAAAGGTATAAAAAAAACAGCAACAATAAAATAAACTAAGTATGATAAAGTAAGCAATAATTACTCTAACAGTAAAATACAGTAAATAAAACACAGCAACAAGTTAAAAACAATAAATACAAGGTAAGCATTTGAGCTTTTTAGGACTTTTTCACATTAAGTATTGTACTTACTGTTGCACATGATACTGCACCATATTGCATATTACAGGTCTGAGGGAATTGTTTTATGTATGGGGGAAAACTATATAGTTATTAATATCAGACAGTATCTGCGGCAATATATAGCAAAGAAGCATAAGCATACTAATAAGTACAAAGGAAAAAGGAGAGAGAGAAATATGAAGAAATTAATATTGTATGTGTTTACCATTATATACTTTTTAGATGATCTTCATAAATCTTTAAACAAATCAGAGACATAAAAAATAAAGCACATTCACCTTTTCATGCAGTTTTTACTTTTGCCATGTTCCGCCTGTCTCCCTTGAGTATCCTTCCTCCACCTGTCACTTGACCTATGCACACATCTGCTCCTCGTGACCTCATTAGCCTCTGTGTCATTAGGTACCAGCCAATTTCCCCCTATTCTGTGGCAGCATGTTTCATTAGTCCTCTGAGCTAAGTTTCCAGCCTCCATTCTGTTGCCTGTCTGACTGCCTGTCTGCGTTTGTCTGCCTTAATCTTTTGGATTTGTTTGCCACTGCTATCTGTCATCCCTTTACCTCCTGTGAACCTGCCTTAGATCGACTAAAGGCTGCTTTTCTACCAAGACTTTTGGACGCAGATATACACGAGTCCAAAAGGTACCTGACAGCTTCATCGGAGCTTCTAAATAACTTGCAGTGAGAGGAAGCATGCATTGCATTGCTTTCCTGTTCAATCTTGTTAACTTAGATGTTTCTTTGTAGAACAACTGTTTAAAGAAAGTTTAAGATTATGTCAATTTGACTGAGTAAGCAACCAGCTGAAAACAAGAAAATGCACTCCAGTATGCATGTTAAACTCTGCAGTGGGTGTTCATTATGTGTTCTTTCTTTTTGGGCCACATTGTATTAACTAGAGGATTTTTTTTTTTTTTTTTTTTTTTTTTTTTTTTGGGGATTCCTGGCTCTTCCTGCTTGTGACAATGTGCCACCAAACAAGACACTGAACTAGTCAGTCTGTTCCTGTTGAGCAGGTAAGTACTTTTAAAAAATGGTCTATAAATTGCACTCCATTCACCGTTTTGTGAGAAAAGACATCTTGATATGTGATATGAGTCTTTTTGGGGCGTGACTGTGGACAGTAACTTCTGAATTCAATTCCATGATTCCTATCAATATTAAAAGAAAATATAAAATATGAATGAGGAGGCTGAGTAAAGTTGCAAAGAACAAAAACAACAACAACAACTACACAAAGAGAACACATACAAGGTCATGTAATTCTCCAAGTGTGGCATCAATACTGATCCCATGAACCATTAGCAAAAGAATACACAGCACAGCAGTCTGTTTATAACAGTTTACAACAGGTGTTGTAAGAAGATATGATATTATCTACAATATTATTTTTTAGCATATAACATCGGGGGACATTTTAGTCAAATTATTTGTTATTGAGTTGTATGTCTTAAAATTAGAAAAGTAATATATTACATATAACAGTACATACTACTAAAGGCAGTTTTTTTCCCAGTTTTTGCATAATTAAATCATACAATAATGGGTCAATATTTTTGACTCAATTGATTAAAATTACTGTGCAGCTCTATACAGCTTTCAGGCCCTTTATGCTCATTGTTTTGGTTGTACAGCCAACAAATACTATATACTACTGGCCTCCGCAAAATGTGCTAAGATGTTTTGTCAGGACATATCTCATTATAAGATGATTTAAACTATTTTCCATGGGTAGTGGTAATTGGTAGTATTTCCACGCCTGGAAATTTTGGTCTGATTTGAATTACTNTTTCCATGGGTAGTGGTAATTGGTAGTATTTCCACGCCTGGAAATTTTGGTCTGATTTGAATTACTCGACTATAAGCCAACCCCCCTGATTTGCTTTGTGAAATTTGATTAAAAAAACTGGGTTTATAGTCGAGTATATACAGTAATCGAGACATGTTTGTGTGTGACAACAGGCTGCCTTTACAGAAGTAAAAGTTTCACTTCTCCATGATCGCCCGACAAAAATACGTGTCCTGATGGAGAGAAAAACACTCACACAACATATCAGAAGTTTCTCTCTGCATGTGAAAGTTTCTAACTCACTAATCACATTTTTAAATAGCTCTCTCCTCCATTTTTTGATGGAGATTCTCAATCATCCAGGCAGATAGATAGGTTGTATGAAAACTCAGTCAGATTAACTGGATACAAGTTTAATTCTGAAATGTTTCGCCATTCATCCAAATGGCTTCGTCAGACCAAATTCATCATTTGGATGAATGGTGAAATGTTTCAGAATTTAAAACAAAAACTTGAATCCAGTTGACCTGACTGAGTTTTCATACAACATCTCTCATCCATTGACTTTCTCTCATCCATAGACTGTCCCTTATGTGTCAGGCATCTCAGCATATGTGCGCATGTGCAGCTGCATCTGGGCTGCTACAGGTCAAAGCGTGTAAATACAGGTATCAGATATGAACCACTTAAAAAAGAAAATGTAAATTCACTGTGTCTCTCTCCCAGCAAGAAATAAAACTTAATCAAATCATTTATATGAGTCATTATCAAATTTTCCACTGTTGGGTCTTCTCTTTGGCTCTGATCTTTTTCTCCTAAAAACAGTGATCCTATCGTGTTACAACACGAAACATTTCTCATTTTAATGAGATAATTCTTGTTATAATGAGAAACTTTTCACATTATAACAAGAAACTTGGTAAAAAAAAAAAAAAAATNAAAAAAAAAAAAAAAAGTTTGTCATGGTGGCAGTAATACACTACCATAAAACAGAAAGGGTAGAGACAGATTCTTGTTCATGATTGGACAGCAGCCATGTTAGTTACTTTTTTTTTTCAAAGGAACTATGTGGAAGTAAACATTATAACTCCTCTGAAGCATTTCGCATAAGTTTTAAACCAAGTTTGTAAACATCCTCTCTATTGTTGCTGGTCCTGACAATAGAGAGAATGAGACAGATTTTTTCCTATTTTTTCTTGGAAAAGCTCACTACAAATGCAGTTTCCCTAGTCAACGGCCACTGCATTGAGTCCATGCTTTACTTCCACATAGTTCCTTTGAAAAAAGTAACTGACATGAGTGCTGCCCAATCACGAACAAGAATCTTTGTCCTTACCTTTTCCGCTTCATCAAACGTTTAAGTGTTTCGTGATTTAAGTGTTTCCTGATTTGTTAATTTTGTGATTTGTTAATGTGTTTTCTGATTTGTGAATGTGTTTTGCGATTTGTGAATGTGTTTTATGATTTTTGGATGTGTCTTGCAATTCTCAGCTGCTGTGAGCAACAATTAACTGATTAATTTTCTGTTGTAGAGTAATACATTTCATTACAGGCTACTCAAAAACACAGTATGTATATCATGTGGTAGTACAGAGTTCTACTTACATAAATGCAAGTGGCTAATGTCACATTGAGCAACCATTAAAGGGAAAGCCTTTTATTCATCTCAGCTGTCTGACCAATATGTTACAACAAAATAATTCACAAGGGGTCACTACCACTACTCCACTCTCACGTTTCAATTTCACAGCAGAAATACAACTAACTGAACATCACTACTCAATTCAGTGCCAGGTCTTGCATCGTAAAAAGCCATTAGTCAAACATTAATTAAAAAAAAAAAAAAAACAAAACGAAAAGAAAATGAAGTGGAAGGGGCCAAACCCTAACGTTTTGCACACTGGAGTTGGGGAAGTATCGACTTGAGGGGATGAGCTTAGAGATTCTTTTCTGCATTTCTTGTTTTTTGTTTTTTGTTTTTTTTTTGTTTTTTTGTTTTTTTCCTAATTTGTTTTGTATTGGGCTTAAGTGCTTTTTCCCATGATGGCCAAAAGACGAGACCAGCATTAAATGAGGAGAAAAAAAACTGTAATTAATTTAAAGCTATTATTTATTTGACTTGATTAGCATGTACTGCATCTTCTTCCCAAGGGCACGCTTTGTGAGAGCTGCAGCTGTTCAATGACTTTAGACAGCAATTATTTATTCATGGGCTGAATAGACCACGTATAGCTTACTAAAAATGGAAATGTACAGCTAATGTCCTGGTCCCTTTTCTCCTCACACACAAAGTAAATCAGTGAGAACCTGATCAACAGGAAGAGCTCTTCAAATCCTGGGCACTGGCGCAATCACTGTGGTAATTAGAATGCATGCTGCAAACAAATAGAAGGTAGGGAGGGGGAAGAAACTCTCTTCTTTCTCTCTAATAAGAAAGCTTTTTTTTCAGTTTTCTGCTCAGTGTTTAAGCAACATACATACATAACAACATACATACAAGCAAACATCTACATCCCTGTTTAACACACGAAGAAAGATCAAAGTTAAAATAATATCTTATGTAATAATATTAATATTTACGTTAATTAAAGGTAATTCCCTTCATAAGACTATGTCCCAGTTTCACAAGTATTATAAATTAACATTGATGTATTTATTTAACTGACCACCAACACTTTTAAGTTTACTTATATCAACTACATTCATGATTTAAAAACTGAGCTTGATTCCTGGTGAAATAAGATATTATCATCATATTTATGGCATAATGGTCAGAATGCAGGATATAATCTCCTTGCATACACCTCAGTGTCTATCAAGTTGATTATCCAACCTCAATACTTAAGTTTTCCTACTTGATTAGTTGTCATGGTTTATTTTCTCATGGGAACAAAATTCTAAAATAATTATGACATAATTTTTTCCTGATTACAAGAAAACAGCAAGTTGATGTGTTGAATTCACAATATAGGCGCAACTGTATTGTAATCAGCAGTTTGTTATTATTATAAATTGTGATCTTGTGAATACAAATAATTATACTGTGATCTCATAGGAACACTTTGTATTATGAAATTTAAAAACAAAAATGCATTGAGAGAAAACAAGTTAGCAAAAATATTTTTATACATCTCCAGATCTGAGAACCTGCCTATTAAAGCTCCAATAAGCTTATTTTACATTAACACTGTATCAAAACAACTTATTTTAACATTAAATGTTGTGTAAAAACGCTGATCTCCCTAAACATAAAAACCAAACTTGACAGTTCTTTGTAAAGTAGCTTATTGTTATGGTACCCTGGTCATATGGTTGAATCTGAAATATATGCTTCCATAAACTTAAAAGTATCATAAAAGTGTAAGTTGCCGTACCCTAACAGGTGCAATAAACCAAATAAGCCAATCAGAAGAGTCAGGAAGATGTCAATCAAGCACAGCCTGCACACACACTAAGTCCTGAGAAGAGCTCCAATCAGCCAAAAGAGTGAAAATACCTGTGAATGTCTGCTGGGTTTGCATGTTTGTTTCCTTGATGACACGCTGTGTTGGCATAACACTTGCTTTATGCTTTATCTTAAGCATAACAGGGTCAGAATAATATCGCAATAAAAAATGACATGTCAAAATACACAGATACGAACTGAAGGCTCTCATGCCCTCCTGACACACAATGGTATTCTGTTGCTCTGTATTGTTTATTTGTTCTTTCTGATGTGAGGAAAAACTCCTAAAAAATATAGAGTTTCAGTACAGTTATTCACAAATATTACAGCACTAAAATCTGTGCAAAGTTAGGGGTAGTGTCTGAGGATTTCTATATGTATACCTGATCAAGCCAGTCTTGATGGCTAATGATGGTTTTCCTCCTGGTAATCATTTCCATGTCTTTAAAATATTATTGTTAAATATAAATTGTTTCAAAATGAGACCATTTTGAAAAGAGCAGATCCTGTTGTGTAGTGCTGTCCTCTCTAGATGTGACATTGTCCTACAGTTCAAAACCTTTAGATTCACACCAGCTACATACATTAAAGTCAACTTCAAGGCCATCAGTGGACTGCACAGTGGAAATGGTTTTACAGATGGAGCACATTCACAAAACTGTACAATCAAAAGATGAACAGTTTGGTCCAATGGCATAAATATCAACTTTCATTAACACACAGGTGATTGATGGACACTATATTTGGTCCAGGTAATGACTCATGTCCAAGATGAATGTCTCTTGGAGGAGGGTAGGGTCTGTCTTTCAGGATGTAGATTCTCTTGCCTTAAGTCCACACAGTTACATGATTAAAATGTAAAAAAAAAAAAAAAAAATNAAAAAAAAAAAAAAAAAATGGATTTGGAGAGTTTCCCTTTTAAATGTTTGTTATATTGGTAACCAAACACCTTAAATGAATAAAGTTAACATCTAATGAAAAAGGACTGAATCACAATTACAAACACTGCTGCAATAATGGGTCGTTTTACTATGTTGAATGCCAATAAGCAGCATTTGTCAGCTCTTATAGAGTTTCTGATTTTCAAAAATTTTCAAAAATACCAAAACATGGTTTTATATATTAATAAGAAAAAGCATCAAAACATATGCCACAGACAAAACTTCACTGACAAGAACAGCTATTGCGAGTTGAAACTCAATAACAGAGATGTAGCCAACACACATAAGTACAGTGATTGACATTCAAGCAATATGACACAGGTTTGTAGTTTTGTAATGTCCTTTTTTGAAATGTTTAAATTATTTTGTCTACTCCCTGCATGTGTGTGTATGTGTGTGTGTATCATTTTGACAAATCAAACTACACAAAACTAAAGCTAAAGTTCGCATTTTTTAAGATAATTATTATGAACCTACTTTGGCTGTATAGCTTAGATATTTGTTGCTATTATATCTATACAGGCCCTGTTTTTCTCCTTTTGTGTTTGTCTGCTTTTGGAGCCCCTTGACCTGAGATTAAAGGGCTGGTTACATTTACACACAGACAGAAAGGCCGTCCTGTAGTTACTGTTCATCCATCCGTACAGGATCGGATTAACAAATGTTGAGCACATAGCCATAATGTGGAACACAGTAAAAAGCAATTTGAAGTCCTTCATATCTAGAACACTGCTGTCAATGTCAACAGCCAATTGGAAAGCATGAAATGGCAACCAACTGACAGCAAAGACTACCACCACAGTCAGCAGCATCTTTGTGGTCTTCTTCTTGCGTCGGTGACGGTCATTTCGACCTCCAGGACTCATGTGATTCTTCAGCTTAGTCCAGATGCGGATATAGGCGAAGGTGTTGATAGCCAGAGGTAGGCCATACTGCACTAGAAGCATTGATACACTGTAGATGCTTCCATTCATGTTGCTTCCTGGCCATTTCTCCATACACACCTGAATTGACTCAGCTGGTGAAAAATTGAACGTCCCGTACTCCCGGAAGATGGCAAGCGGGCTGGCCAAAAGGGCGCTGATGGCCCACATGATGGCAATAACCATAGCACACATGTCTTTGGACATTTTGGTTTCCATATGGTGGACAATGCTTCTGTAGCGGTCCAGGGCAATGATGTTTAGAGTAATGGTGGACACATGCACAGCCATGCCTTGGGCATAGGGCAGCACGAAGCACAACACTTGACCAAACTTCCACTCTCCATAGAGAGTGTAGACCAGGGTGAAAGGTAAACACAGAGTATTCACCAGCAAATCTGACACGGCTAAGTTTACTATAAAGAAATTAGTTACAGTCTGTAGATTTTTGAACTTATAGACAACATATAGGACCAAGGAGTTTCCGGTGACTCCAAACAGTATGATTGTGCTGTAAGCCAAGATGAGAATAACTTGCACCTCCACCAGTTTCGTACTGTCCTGTAGCATCAAAAAGTTAGTTGAGGTGAAATCTGAGCAGCAGTTGGCTGATTTAACTTCAAGTTTAGCATCTTCTCTTTGAGTCATGTTTAGTTGATTTGCAGTATCCATAGCTAACAGTCCCCATGGGTCAATCTGTGAAAGATGGACATTTGACATAGTTTCCTTATTTGAGTATTTTCACAATGCAGCTCTTATTTTCCTTTTGGACATATGAAAAGTGTCATGTGTAATGAAAATATATTGTGCCCTCAGACAGTCTCAATGTTGAAATGGTACTTTTACTGCATGTAGTGACTTTTAGAATTTTGGAACAATAATCTTGTGAAAAAATGCCTCCTTTCATGCATTATGGAGGAATATAATTTGCTGTATGACAGCAGATATCCAGGTCAAAACCCACATGACATGGGGAAACTGAAAAATGCTTTTATCCTCTTAGCACATACAGGTCCATCAGAAAGACTGACTGCAGAATCCTGGAGATTCTCCATGAATCAGTGTTATGTCATTCCGACCCACAGTGAAGTGCAGTGAATTTACTGGGATATTGGCTTATTTTCTGATTCAAAGCTTAGGTTTTCATTAAATCCCAGCTGAAAAATGCAAACAATAGCTCTATCATTCATATATCATTCTATATCTATATATCATTCTGTATCATATCAGTCAGTCAGTCACTAATTCAGAGTGTGGACCACTGACAAAAGTACTTGAGGACATCATCAATCTGATTCCAAATGCCGCCTGAGACTGATACAAGCCACAACATAAATCATTTGTTTTTAATGATGCTGAACACATTAATCATGGTAGAATTTTCTTCCCGAATTACCAGCTGCAGAGTCCTTTGTATACCACACCTCTCAGTTTTGCAGTTTATATGAGTCTTGGGTCTGTGTGAACATTATGGAGAGAAAACTGGAAAATCTCACATTTGCGTGTTAATTCGACTTTACTAGAGCCATTTATGAACAGTAGATCGGCCTATTTTTCTGTTAAATAGTTGAGAGTTTATATTATAGGGCACTTTTTGAGCCTTAAATTCAGTTATTGTGGCAGCTGTTCAGTTTTCATACCGCAAGAACTCGCAAGAACTGTATGAATCCAAACAGACTATGGAAGTTCTTTAAAAAAAAAAAAAAAAAAAAAGTGACACGACACGAGTCACTATAAAATGTCTAAGTGATGCTGTTCATTTTTGCACATTGCCATAAATATCCAGAAAAATCCAAGGCTGCCGTGACAAATTATGTTAGAAAATTTTATATATCAGCGCAAAGACATGTGCGCTTGTTGCCTATCCACTCACCTTAATCTGCAGAAACAGCTGTTTAGATTCCACTCTTGGTGTCTGTATTCAGTGAAGTCTATGGATTTGCTCTCCTGTGTTTCATTTAAGCAAAACAGGACGCCACATGTGAAACAAGCTTGTCCGTGGAGGTACAGCGTGTTCGCACCGTGGAGAGTTCCTGTGCCGCTGTGCGCACTGCAGCCTGTGGAGTTTAGAGGCGCGTTACCTGCCTGAGTGAGGATGAGGCTAACAGAGGGATGAAGGTCCTTCTCTGATTCAAATCAAAAGAAGGGATGCTGTCTCTGCGCCTTGCAGTGAATAATCTCTGATGCACTCCATTCATGAGCCAATAACAGCGTTCTGGAATGATAAATGTCTTTTTCAATATTAAGACTCGCCTCAGTCTGTGCCAAAGGATAATGCAGGAGGATATAATGCAAAGTGCTTAGAGAGCTTTCTGAATCCCATTAAAACCAAATTTTGATTCCCTGACAGTACCTTCATGAACTACTCAGACAAAATGTGACTAAAGGCTTTACTAAATTAAACAATACAATACAATACAACTTTATTATCAACTGAAGTTTGTCTTGGACCACACCAGCAACACATAACAAACATTAAAAACAATTACAGTTAAGAACCAAAAATAATGTCAATCACCTGAGGCATTGGTGCCATTCAGCTCATAAGCTATATGTCATGCCCACATTACCACAATATTTAGCTAAAAAGATGCTACAACCATAAAACCATTAGGTCTACCTTGCAATAAAAGACTAAATAATGTCCAGATAAATAAAACTAATTTTCATTTCCTACTGAGGATTCCAACAGCAGTAGGTACACTCTTTTTTGCCCTAGGCATCACATAGTGCCTCCTAGAGGGCAAAAGAATGGGTCATAGGTCCTATCTTTTAAAATACACTGCAGCAAACTGAGAACAAGAATTGAAGAAGTGCTAAGGTTATGTTTGCTTCTTTGCAACTTTGGATGCACTTAGTCAAAAGGGAAACAGGAATCAATAAACAAGATATAATATAAAAGCAGATTAAAAATATAAAATTATTATGTTATGGGGTGTAAAAATTGCACATAAACATCACTATTTTCCAGAATTTACCTGAAACAGAAGAGTGTTTAAATAAAGGCAACCCATTGTTATATATTCATATTCATATTTATATTCATATTATCATATTAGTGTCAAGAAGCCAAAACAACAACATCACTGGACACATTACTTCCTGAAGTTAGCCAAGCTTTTTGTAATCATGAAAATGACTGTGTATTTATAATTGATATTATTGGACCACGTAGCTGATCCATATCAAATGTTAAGCCTGTGGCTGGTTATCAGAATCATAATTTGATTAGCACTGGTACAGACTGAGGTATCTCGTGGCCAGTGGAAATTGAGTTATTGTCTAGCAGCCTCCTTGGCAAAAGCAAAAGCTCACCTTTCCTTTGGTGCAGCTACACAGATGGTGAAAGAGAGAATGCAGAAAACCCTGAATATATGCATATTGAGTTTCCCTTGTGATTTTTATGAGGTGGATCAGTGCTCAAACTGTTGTTGAGTCTTTGTTGTAAAGTGAATTTCAACACAAAGCAGGGCTTCTCATGTTATGAGAAGACAAAATTCTCCAAATGAGTTCTTGGAGTGTATTCAACCTTTAAGCAATATGTAAAGTTAGAGCTGAGATGCTATGAATGAGGTATTAATATTATTTTTAGCTCTCCATGGGGACATAACTGCTGCTGGCTACTGCCCATATTACAGAATTAAAGACAGACTGAGTTACCATACCATAAACTTCAACATAAACATCATTTGATGTCTTTTTCATTGTGTTTTTGCTGTTGAGGTAAAATTTAAACTGTAGGGTGTTCAGAATTATATGTGCTTTATATGTTTATCCCTTGAAGCTTTTGCTGTGCTGAACTAAACTGCTGGAAACTGATGTTACCTTTTTTTGTAAAAAAAAAAAAAAAAAAAAANAAAAAAAAAGAAAGAAAGACATTTTTTGCATTTTTTTTTCCCATTCACTGCTGGCAAATTAATTTTGGTGATTTCATAATGAGTTGAAAAAGCATTTCATTACACTAATGTGGACATTGTTGTATCACTATTTTATTTTAATATAATGAGAACTGAAAAAAACTCTATTGTTTCACAATTTCAGTTCATGCACAGTGTATATGTTATGTGTTTTCCACTGTTAATAATATAATTGTGGCTGAGCATAAATTTATTTCATTGTTTTCTTGGCTTTATTCATTTTAATCAGACAAAGGTTATGCAATCATTGTCTCTGTTTATGAAAACTACTCATCTGTATAAAATAATAAACTGTAATGAGTCTAAAACCGAACACGACATTGCAGATTTATGATTAATTACAGTCTCATCTATCAGTTTCATGCTCCACTGAAATAACTGAAGCATGCTAAGTACCTGCAACTGTTTCTGTGGCTTACACTCTGTTTATAGAGGACAATGCTACATTTATCATTTTGAGCAGCTAAGATATTACAGTAATATTCAAAGCTTTGTGTCAGGAATATTTAATCATGATAGTCTATCAAATGAAATAATTGACCAAATGTCACAGGTTCCATGTTGTTTGTTGTTTGTTTGTTTGTTTGTTTGTTTGTTTGTTTGTTTGTTTAAGATGAGACAATACACATTAATAAGCTACAGGCAGCAGTAGGCTGGTGTAAATGTTGTTGAGGTTAGCCACAAGGCTAATTTGCACCCGCTGTCCTAACAAGCATAAACAAATTCAAATTATTACATTTTTTTTTTTTAAAGTCACAAATAAAAAATCTACTCAACATAAAAACATCAAAAATGCCAAAAACAAAATTTCCACAACACACATAACTCAGAATCAGTTTCATTAATGATTACAAATCTGTCCAGATTTCAATCATGATTTTAGTCTGCTTTTGAACGTTCCAATAGGGACCTCCATTGGAACGTTCAAAAGTAGACTAAAATCATGATGTCTTCAAAGGCAGAGAATTCCAGAAATGTGCTGCTCTTACTGAGAAGACAGATTGTCCGATGTTACTATGTCTGAATGGAATAACAGTCCTTCCTTATCACAGCCTTTTTGATTGCATTTTCTATCCATAAGTTGTATAAATTGTCATAATGAAGGAGGAACTGAATCTTGTAAAATCTTAAACAGAAGACACATGTCCATAAAATGTCCAAAACTTTTCATATTGAACAGATACAGTATGTCTCTGGATAGCTGATATGAGACAGAATCATAGCATGTGTAAAACTCTTTGCAGCATTTAATGGGCCAAATCAATCTGAAATGATTAATGGAATATTTTACTGTTTTAACAACATTACTGACTTGTTTTTTAAGTGTTATACTGTATTAGAGTCTATTATTATACCAAGATATTTGAAATTATCAACAACCTTAAGGCTATCTCTTCCTACCAGAACATAGTTAAATATCTGCCTTTTTGGAAAAATACTTACAAACAGTTTTACTTTTGTTTAAATGCAATGAAGATGCAGATAACCATTCACATAGCCATAGCCCTTGATAGAGTATTACCTACTTCTTCCTTAGTTTTTCCACGTGCAAGTATCGATAGATAGATAGATAGATAGATAGATAGATAGATAGATAGATAGATAGATAGATAGATAGATGATAGACACAAACCTCCATTGCTCCAAACGAATAATATTCACATGCTCATTTGCAGTCACACTTTACAGTCGCATACAATATCTGTACAAACACTGACAACAACATAAACCAAATAAACTGTGCTGCAAGTATGTCAGAGAAACAAGGTCACTTTTATTCCATATTCTCATATCTCTTTCAAACAATCTTTTATTTATTTTTTATTTTTTTAAAGTTTCTTTTCATTTGTAGTTGTGCTCTGTTTAAGTTCTGTATCAAAACTAATCCATCATGGTAGAATATAAATTGTATAGTTGTAGTTCCATTGATGGCCAGTCTATATACCAAAAATTTAAAGTAAAATGAACTGGAAAGGAGATCAAGGAATGTGGCTGTAAGCCATGAAAACCCAGAGCCAGAAATGCCTGTGTAGTTCCATAAATGATTTATAATATGATGTGAGTATATTGTGATTAACTGTATTGAATGCTGCACTTAAATCAAGATGGATTAAAATTGAGGAAGAATAAAAGTTTACAGCAGGGACTAGTGTCATTTATCATGTCCCTGAGTTCCTTCTTACGGCTTTGGAAAGATCTGAACTTTAATTGAAAGGTTAAAGCAGGTACTACAAATCTTTCCAGGATGTAAGAATCATTTCACAGTTGGGATGTTTGGACTGTACAATTCTTCAAGACAACAGTAAGAAGGTGAATCTGCAATAAGAGAAAAGAAAAATGATCATGCTCCTCCAGCAAGCAAAAATACAGTCCACATGTCAAGTGATAAGCAAATTTAAGACAATATAGAATAATGTAATAAATGTGCATTTTAAATACACAGAGGATTAATCAGAATACAGTAATAACTATTTTTTATTTCCTCTAGGATGACCCTTTTGGATGATAGACACATTTATTCTTAGAGATACAGCAACTCACTTTCATTCTAAGTCCTATTCATAAAGATTCCTCGCATTATGTACAAGGCTGTAATTACAGACACAGGAACAATTGATTTTTAAAGCAGCCATGTGAACCGAAATTGATCTATGTAGTTGTGGCTGAATAAAGATAAGCACTGTGGCACCATATGGATCGACATCAAAATCAAATCTCCCTCATTAATGAGGCCTAAAACCTGCATGTCAATTTTACAGGTGACAAAACCCAGCAGGGACTCTTCACCACTCTATTCAATACGACATGCGGCTTCCGCCTTTTACATCCTGAAGTAATGTTTCTCTGCAGGATATGTGCCTCAGTGTGATGCAAGGGGATTATCCTTCATTAACAATGGTTTTTACCTGTGCAATACAAGTGTCTAGGCAGGGATAAATTAGCTTCAGAATATTTTTTACACCATCCTGGAAGCTCACACACGCATGGACATCCTGACATCTGCCTTAATAGTCTGCTCTATTAACTACTATTAGCGAGGAACTTGTACTTGTTTAATTTGTAATATAATACAGTAAAACTGTACAAAATTGCGAAAAATGGTGTATTATTCATATATGAGTAAGGGTTTGAGATTATGTCAGTGTGTTTGGTCATATTTTATTAAAATTGTCACTGAATATTACTTTTTATATCATTACATTTTAAAGAGTAGATTTAACCAAACAGCACCATTAATACTTGGCTCATTATTTACTCCACAGTGGGTCTCTTCATTTATTGGTTATCTCTTTGACCTCAAAAGTCAGTGTACAATTTGCATCTAGTAGGTCATTAATGTGGAAAAAGTGGGAAGAGAGAGCGCATGTATTTAATGGAGCCTGGTTTAATGAGGAGGCATTTAAGCAGCACCAATGACATGCTGCCACTTTGATAAGAGTACCATATCCATGAATCCATACTGCTGAATGTCTGTAACAAGGTCCTGATCCCGTACATGTCTCCTGACATTTCATTTTAAAGTTCATCATTTTATCAGGTATTTTAACTGTATAATTTTTGTTACTGATTTATTTATCTATTTAAATTTGTTTAATTAAGTCTTGATATATATATATTATGGTTATTCACTAGATGTTATTTATAAAGTACTTTGTTACATTTACCCATGAAAATTAATCTTTTTGTTCTTATGATTCAGTGCATTAGGTTTTAAATAAATTTTATAAATTACAAATTGAAATTAGTCAGCAATTCACTTAAAATCAAGTCAGTAATTTCAATAATGAGCTTCAGATTATTTAGCTAATTCATGACCAAGAAATTAAAGGTGCAATATGTGTATATAAAGTAAATGAATTTTGCTCAAATTTATATGGTCAAAAAAAATGAAAAAGGACACACATATACAGATTTTCATGTCCTTCTTTTCATTATAGGGTCCCCCCCCCCCANCCCCCCCCCCCAATAATGCTTTAATGTGCAAAAAAAAAACATGTTAATCCACTTCTACTTTCCCTTGCTGCAGCACTGGTCTGCACACAGAGTGAAAACAATCCATTTTAGCTACTGTCTCGTTATGTGGGTGCTGAGAAAGTACTCCCTTGTTAAATTTCAAGTTTTTATTTCAATTTGAACAAACATAAATAATAGCTGTCATATCACAGGTATATTCACTCTCAAACAACACTGAAACATTAATAATGTATTATTACTGATATTTCTTACAACCAGGTATCTCCTGTAGATGATGAAATCTTTCAGTTTTTCCTTTCCATGAATATGATAAAGCATTTACAATGGTTCTCAGATTCTTCAATTAATAAATGACCCGAGTAAAGGGTGTTTATTATTATTCCTTGTCTTCTAGTCCTTCTAGTTCAGTGGTTTTTCTGTTTACTTGCTCTGAATTCTCAGTGGAAAAACTAAAACAAGGATTGACCACAATCTCTGCATTTGAAAACATCTTAATGACCAAAAATTGGAATTTCGAAAATGCAGCTCTAAATTTAGATGTTTTGCTGCACTTTCCCAAGCTTTTATTCTGTAGAATGTTCCCATGGACAATCCCTTCACATATTTAAATCGTGTTTTCATCAAGTATAATTCATGGATTGCACAAAGTAGAATTAACTCTGAGTGCAGTATAATGCATTGGTGATGTGATACCTTTGATATTTCATAAAAGTAAAACAAGAGATAGGTAACAATAGATATTTATTTGGTCATTGTCACTGCCAATATGATATATCAAAAGGAAATTGTAAACATATTGTACCTTATCCAAGTCAACCTTAAAGCTAGAGCATGATGTGAATGTAATATCACTCAGTACCTCTCACTACACTTGATGTTATACTGTCACTATAGCATTTTGTCTCTTCTTTCAATATCTCTGTCAGCCTTCACTTGTCAGCCTCTGCTGAGTTAAAGTTTATCTATAATCTAGTATTAAATACAATTAAAGGTGAATGTGATAAAGACTGATCTTGAAATATGCAGAATTTCAGGGGGAAAAAGCAACAGAAAAATTAAGTTTGTTACAGTGTTGATATCATCAGCAAATCAACATTCTATTTATAATGTGTGAGTGTGTGTGTGTGTGTGTGTGTGTGTGTGTGTGTGTNGAGAGAGAGAGAGAGAGAGAGAGAGAGAGAGAGAGAGAGAGAGAGAGAGTGTTCTATCAAGGTATGTAATACATCTGTAAATATAAAAACCCAGCAATTATCAAAATAAAGTAAAAATTGTGGTGTCATTTTTGTTATAGACTGTACATGATATTTGCTTGCCCCTTTAGGTAAACTAAACCACAGGATTCAGCTTCCATCAGTGTGTTCAGTGAATCTTTTCTCGTTAGCCAAAGAGAGGAGGTCATCAGGCTGCCATCCAGATGGTGAAAGCAATGAGCAGGGTTGGTAAAGTGGTCAGTAACGTCACAGAGCCCAGATATAGCATGATTACTACACCACATATGGCAGTAAAATGGGCATTCATCCTGCTGCACACAATCTTTCTCACCGCAGTACAAAACTGCAAAAAAAAAAAAAAAAAAAAAAAAANGGGGAGGAGAGAGGGAGACAATATGGTTAAACAGTTTGGTACAAAATAAGCCATAAAGCAATGCAGCTGAGGTCTGTTTTCAAGGAAAATTATGTCCCTTAACTGTGCAGCAATGACAGCAATTTGGACCTGAGGTGACACTAGATGGTGCTGCTCACCTCTTGAATGAGAGAAGGTCAGTTTTTAGTGCAGTTGACTGAAGCAAACAGCCCTATGCTGAGAAGTCTGAAATATACCCTCAAATATGTCTCCACCTTCTCCAGTTACAGTAACAGTATGTGCTTAATGGAAGCATACATTTTTAATATTAAAGTAGGCTGTCATTAGTGAACTGACTCTTCAATTCAACACTGTTTCTTCAGTCACACACCTTTACTTTAACACCACCTTACACACAAGTATGATGGTGTGTTTCCAGAAAAATGCTCTCCGGTATTTTTATGGCATATTGTTCAATAATCTATTTTTAACTAAATCTGTGGAAATGACTGAGAGAAACACATGCACAGCACATGCAATGAACCTGAAAACAAGGGTTTTGTAAGTGACCATCTTAATGCAACAGTCTCCAGCATTCAAACATGGATGCATCTGTTTGTGTTTCTATAGGCTTATACAGGTACATAAGTTTACCTCTTCATAATAATCAATGAAGCAGTCAAACAATTAATCATAATCTTAGCTCTGCTGCACTTTCACTCTCAAACTTGATTAAAATAGGGTGTTGAGTTTGGAACATGGTTATGAAGAAGCAAATCAGTCTCTTCACATAAATGTGCTTCCATTACTCACAGTAAAAATCAAGGAAAATTGTTTTTCCAACTGTGACATGAATAATGGCTCATTCATATTTCAATACAGTCTCTTGCAGCTTTGTAAGTCTGATTTGTTTACCATCAGACTGTTGGCAAACCACAATTCATACACTAATGCAATCCCACAAGATTCCAATTCTGATTATGACCTCCCAGTACAGGAGGTCAGTAACTCTACCTGGTATGTCTGGTAGCTGATGGCCATGCCATATCTGCAGTACATAACGTAGTGTTCACAGTTGTACCACAGTAAACTGTAGTTGACAGAGCCCAGGAGCTTCTCAGCCCTTCTGGCCACCTCTTCCCCATCCAAAGCAGGCTGGCTGCAAATGTGGTCCATGTGGTTGACTAGAATCTCTGAGCCATAAGCAAAATCCATTACAGAGTCCACTCTGATGCTGGCCACCTTGGTGATGACCCCTAGCAGCAGACGGTTATTTGTTAGCATCTTGGAAATTGCAGATTTATTCTTGGTAACTGCAGGCAGAATGTCTGGAATGAGATGAGCCACCCGATTGTCACCCAAGTAAATGCCAAAATGGGTGAATAATGTCCGAGGGACCTCTAACAGGTCACCACGCTTGTACAGGTTTAGGTCATATTTAGAGTCCTCCTTTTTGATTTGGGAAGCTACAAAGAAAATGTTGAATAGCTGGTACGGAAACATGGTGGTAATGTGAAACAAACTGTTGAGTAGACTGTTGACCATTTTATTTATGTAGCTTTTGGGAGGAGCTAGTGTGATTAAGCGGATTATATATTTGTCAATGTCTAGGTGTGATTTTGACAGAAATAAAGCAGCTTTCTGTAATCCCTTTGCTATGCAGTTTCCTTGACTTCAAAACTCAGGCATTGTGTTTTGTGTATTGAGGCCAAATTAAGAAATTTAATTTTGGCAGCTAAGAAATTCCTCATTGACACTGTGCCAAAATACCCAAATAAATGGTCTTTGTTATTTAATAATAACATTTTGTGCATGATTACCCTGGAATTATTTGAAACTGTCATCATTATTCAGCGCTGTCCTGTTTTCAATTGGATGTTAATTTGTATCATATTTTACACACTATTTTAGAAATGTAACCTTGAAATTAGTCAAATAGATATAACATATGCTAACATTAAAAGGTCATATATATCCATCCCTCTATCCATTGTCATCCACTTATCTGGGTCCGGGTTGCAGTGGCACACACACACACACACACACACACACACACACACACACACACACATAAAACCTAAATCAGGGTGATTACTGCTTGATTACTGATGTGTGGGGTTGTGAGAAATTGTGTATTACTTAGCATTTTTGCTGTAGATGCATACTGCAATTTCTCAGCATGCAAAAATATCATTCAAAGGACTGTCATACAATCATACAATGCACAGAAATAAAAATAGACTTTTAATTAAACATTTTCCATATTTACAACAGCGGCTAGTTCAGACAAAATAATAGTTCTAAATGTAGCATGAGTATATATGTGCCAGACTTGCAAATAAACATTTTCACACATCATGATAATCAAAACTTTCTTACATGAAAGATATTATATTGACTTATGTTTTCACATTTATTTTCATGTAAAGAATTAACACTTCCTCCCCCTCCCATATCACAACACAAAAATTAATTTATAATGTTTTTAAGGCATTGCATGACATGGAGTGCAGAGATACCACCTTTCTAATGAGTTTTCAAGTCTTAAAAAGTTCACTTTGTTTGCATCCACCTGTGCTGGAGCGCCTTTATCCAGCCATCCACAGCGTGAAGGGGATGAGAATTGTGGGCAAGGTAGTTGAAGGTGCCAAACCAAAACATATGATGGAGATTATTCCAAGAAGGACTGCAACAAAGACGCTGCGTTGATCTCTGATGATCAATTTCAAACACTCACAGAACTACAAAGGAAAGAGATGCAGTTAATTATTTAACATGTGCTAAATCTGAACGCTGTTTTTGGTACTTTTTAGCTTAAATAGCTGGGGGTAAGGGATGAGGGGGTTCATTTGGAAAAACAGGTAATATACATGTATGACATCAATGAAGCTGTGCATTACTTGTGTTTTTTATTATTATTTTAGTTTATTTTAATCATGATATTAACTTGAGGGCACAATGGTGCAGAAGCAGAATGAGACGCAATAAAGAAAAGTGCTGATACCTTCTCAGTCTGCTGGCTGGCTGCTGATCCGTATCTGCAGTATGTGACAAAGTGCTCACAGTTATTCCACAGCAGACTGTATGGTATTGCTCCAATCAGTCTCTCCGCTCTCTCTGCCACATGTTCATTGGGAAACGCTTGCGCCTTGATAATCTCATCCATGTGGTTAACCAATATACTGGAGCCATACGCAAAGTCTTCTAATGTGTCCACGCGCACTGCGGCGCACCTGTACATGCAGCCGAGGACGAGCCTCTTGTTGGTGATCACAGAGCTGATCCGTTTCGTGTCGTTGGTAAACACCGGCAGGATATCCGGGATCAGGTGAGCCACTTTGTTATCACCTAAATAAATGCCGAAGTGCGTGAATAATGTCCTGGGGACCTCCAGCAGGTCTCCTCTGCGGAGCGGCGGCGGCGGCCCGCGGGGCGCGCGCTCCAGGCTCTCCTCGGAGGACCACCTGGACTCAAAGAGTTTGAAGTTATAGAGAAGGTTTAACTTCTCCACCAGGAAGGTGAGCAGGTGAAGCATGATGGAAGTTTGCTGTGGGAGTGAGTGACAGCAGCTTTTATCCTGAGTGCAAAGGAGGAGAAAAAGCTCCGAGGAAATCACACGACCTGATTGGCCACGAGTGACCTGCATGTGCGCACTTTCCTCTTTATGTCAACGTCTTGCTTTACTCTCTGTTGTTATTTTCCTAATCAGTGTAGTTGACGTAAGCTCCACTAAACTTGCATATTTAGTGAATAACTGGATTATCCAACAAGTAAGTAATTCAGTAAAATGGTCTAAAGCTGAAAAACAAAGACAAATACGCAAATAAACAAGGCGTCACTTCACTAAACTATTACAAAGTTAATGTCCTATATAGGGTGTATGGTCTATCATTTACCACAAAACTCTCCCAAAATAGATTTAATTTAATCAGTTAGAAAAAGCTTGTAGATTCAGCAGTGTCACTTCTTAAAACTTTCTTTTCCACAACAAAAAGAACATTTCTTCATTCTCAGCTTCTGCCTTTTCTGTTCCATGCTTTAACGTATCTTATGTTTTATTTTATTCCATATGATATTACTGCATTATATGGTTTTTGACTGACGGTTTTACATCTTTATTTTTATTTTTTTATTTTTTTTAACTCACTCATGACTTCAGATGTACCAGTTGTCCTCACTTTGTTGATGGCCAGGCCCATTATAATATGTGATTGGTTGGTTTCACTTTTTGACCAGTTTTACTATTTAAATGTAATTTGGCCAACGTGTTTTGTTTGGCAACCCTGACGAAGGCCTTGAGCCGAAACATGTCGGGATTTTTTTCTTTTTTTTTTTTTACTTCACTCCTCCACACTCCTTGCCAGTAGATTAAGTTTGTGCCAGAACCTGCATTTTAAGGATTTTGTTTATAGTTATATAAATATATGTATTATAGCAAGATATATATATAAATAATATCTAAAGTTATATAAAGAATATAATTTTGTTTCACGAATGTACCCTGCCTCTCAGCCAAAGATTGCTGATATAAGCTCCAGTCCTTCTGTGATCCTGCACAGAATAAGTGGGTAGAGAGACTGGCTGGCTGGTTGGCTGGATGGCTGGCTGGCTGGCTGGTTGGCTGGCTGGCTGGATGGATGGATGGGTGGATGGATAGATGTTTTGCAGCACAAAATTATTTGCTTTCATTTGCACCTCATTCTCTAATTTGCTGAAGTAACTATTTGTTGTCTTTGTAAAAACTTGTTCTGTTGTCCTTTTGTGACTTTTGTGTATCCTTCTCTTTGTGAACCAAAAGTCTAATTGGACAACTAAGCTGATTAACCTGCAGTGATTTCAGGGGGTTGGACATTGTGGACTCACAATCAGTGGTCTGTTCTGTCCCATCACCAATCCAGGATCAGGCTTGAAAAAAAAAAAAAAATTATGCTTTACTGAAAACCTGCAGCTTTTCAGTGGAAGCATATGATGAGATAATACATTCCTTTACCCAGATTACATTAATCCTTACATGCTCATCTTTAAACCTAGAAAATACCTTGAGAAATACTTCACCTCTTTGATCACGTATCTTTGAAATATTCTTTCACATATTTGTACATTTGCTGACCCACATACTGTAAAATCCCTGCAGTGATTCAATAATGTTTAATGGTTTTATGTGGTTACTGTTATTTGACTTAGTCCAGCTGCCTTTTCAGGATATGAGAAGGCCAAGAGTTTGACCCAGAAAGCATATAGCCTACTTTTGAGGAAGTGCATGTGATTAATAAGTATATACTGCAGACCTTGACCTTTCAGTTTTGAAAAACTACAAGCCATAAATTATACAAAAAACATATATTCATCAATGTAAGTATTAGCATTCGCATTAGTGATCCTATTAGAATGGTTTAGAAACTGGGAAGGTTAACAACCTTCCACTAATGTGATGTTCATATTACAGGCTGAAGTGGCCCAAATCAGATTTTTTTTTTTTTTTTTTTTTAACCTACTGCTCATCTGATTTTATTTATCAGAAGCTTGAACAATCATATTTTTCCATATCATATTTGGGCTCCTGGCATATGTGGTCCTAGATCTGATTTATATGTATCTGATTCACACTTATACCCTTATACACAATAATATTAGTTAGTTAAACATGAGTTAAAAGGTTTTAAAAGTGGATAATATGGTAAAACATTCATGTTTAACCATATTAGCCTTTGTTATTAGCCTTTGCTGTGGTTTAACCACCTTGTAAGTTTCAATACTCAGATGTCAGAAATGATGCACTTTCCATCTTCAACCTGTCACTCTCAGAACAAACACACATGTTCATTATAACTTAATCCAATCCACCAGCCTTGTAATAAATGCTACTTTATAGGTAGTGTGGTTTATAGTAAATTCCATTTTTGAATTTATACTTTATCTATATGAAAATTTAATCCCACTTGGATGTTTGTTGCTGTATCCAAAAATACAGCAAGAAAAAGCCAAGCAGGATTCCATTGTAATTATGTAACTGTCACACAAATTATGTTGTTGTTGTTGTTGTTGTTGTTGTTGTTGTTGTTGTGCATGACTGCATGTGGATCAGGATTTTTGTTGAATGTGCATGTGTGTGCTTTTTAGGGCAGAGCTATGTTCATACCGGTGTCAGATACAGGTTACTTACAGACAAGAATATGAACCATCAAAACAAAAAAGACTGGATCTGATTAATCAATTTGAACTGAGCATTAAGGCCTGTTATGTGAACATAGCTTAAAACCTTAAAAGTAATTAAGTTGGTATGAAGTTAATACTAAATTTCTCAAAGTTCCTAGATTCAAACTGTCAAATGCAGTTTCCGCAGTAAAAAAAGCACCATAGTTGTATTTTATTTATTTATTTATTTATTTATTTATTTATTAATGAAATGAAGGTAATATGGGTAAACTGAAACTAAACCAAAAGCAGTCAGGTTGCTTGTGACCTTGAAGTCAAAGACTTTTACCTTTAGGCATTCACATGATGTAATATTGGAGCTCTATGTGCCACAGTAGGAGGACTTCTAAGATGTCAAAAGAATGATGTCTAAACATGATTCATGTCCAGTATAGCTGAAATTGTTTAAAATCCATAAAAAGTTCTACACTGGTGAAAAGGTCAAAGTCAATATCACTACACAGACAGTAATCAGCATAAATCATCTATCAAACATATAGTGTCAGGTACTGAATGCATGGCATTGACCATAACCGTAAAAATACTTTTTAGAAATGATTTAACTTGCAGGTTCATTGGAACAAATTCTCCATTATGAAAAATAAAACAAGCAGAGAAGTAAACAATCAGTACTTTAGGACAATCAACAAGGAATGAAGATACAAGTAAAAATGCAGTACTACCCAAAACAAGTATTACATAAATAACATGAAATGTGGGTCACACATAGACAGACAGCAGCAGGACTGAATGAACACACTCCAAAACAAATATTAGCTATTAAAACACTGAAGCAAAGTAAAGTCCAAAAATCATTTTAGCAGTGCTAATACTAAGAACAATATATTTTTACAGTCATCTCAACTCAAACATCATAGAGCCTTAAAAGACTCTGCTAACAAACAGATACTCTAGAACTTTGCCCAAAACAGACTAGAGGTGACATAGAAACACACTTTCAGTTCAAAACTGATGAGATGTCAGGTTATTCTGCATGATGTCTTCAGAGACATCATGCAGAATTACCTGAAATAACCTGAATACCCTGAATACCCTGTAGATATCATATAGAATACACTGAAAATTCATGAGTTCAAAGTGATGAGTTTTCAGGTTATTCTCTTTAGGCATTTTTGCTTATTAAAAGAAAACAGACAGTATTATATGGCAGAATTCCTATAATTAATTTGATATACTACACCAAAGTCAACAATGTTGTGTGGACAACAAAGTGTTAACACACAGCATGTTTTACCTTCGATCACACCATGTTCAGCTGAGTCGACTTAACTGTCTGTGACCGTAGGTTGAACCCCGATGTGGCATTGCAACAAACCTTTGCCCTCTGTCCCGGTGAGATTTACACCATGGTTAAATGGCCCCAGCCTTATAGTTGTGGCCAATGGGGGCCTGTAACAAGGCTCTTTAAACTTAATTCCTGGTCAGACCACATGTGAACTATGCTGACTTTGTTCCTCAACCGTTAAACTTCAGTTGCTGACCACCAGACACATTTCCGAAGGATGTGAATGTTTTTAGGAAAAACAATGATTCAGCACTACGTTATAATGGCTTGATTGCGTGTTAGGCAAAGCAGTGTGGTAAATTGCCGTTGTCATCCTTGATAAAGAAAACTGATTATAACCTTGTAATGTTTTATATTGTTTTGCATTCTGATAAGGTGCACAAGAAGAAGTTCAACCTGGCATCAGTGCCTGAATAAATCTGCATCAACGCCAACACAAAGCTCACAGAGAGAGTGTCTGTTTACTCATGGCACCCAGAGGAAAAAAGAAATACTTTACATCTGGTGTGTCTCTACAAAGAGGCCAGTTCAGCAAAAGTTCAGCACTGTTTAGGTTCATGAGCCTGATAGTTCATTCTCAGGTCAGCCAGGCTTTTTATCCATCTTGGGCCTGCTTCTTTCCCATAATAAAAGCAGGTCACACAAAGGTAGTTAAAGTAAGATTTATCATCTAATGTCAAAACAGCCCACAGATGAAGCTTTGTTAAGCTTTATATTATCATATGTAACTTAACTGTTTGTTCTGATGCAATAAAAAATAGGTGTGTTTGCCATCACTGCCCACTAAACAGTCATACTGGCTAAACATTATCAATATATACATTTTGTACTGTACATCATACAACATATTTGAGTGATAGGAACAATATGCAGTTGACTTGAACTGTTTGGAATGAACTATAAGCATTCCTGAGTGCAGACATTCTTCAGTATCAACATAACTCACTGTCACCAAGTAGTGGAAACGTTTGTGTATATTCTCTACATCGCACAGTGGATAATTAATAGCTCCATGAACCCACTGACATTTTAACCTTAAAATCCACAGCAGAGAAACAATTATCCTTCTGAATTTGGGCTTCTTGCCAAGAAAAAGGCCTCAAACATGTCACTCACCCCACAAGAGTGTATCTCCATTAGCTTTGCCTCAGGCACAGCCACATGAATACACAACAGCCATGTGGTAACGCTGCTGGTAAGATAAACGTCACTGTGAAAAGATGTGATTTGGCATTTTTACTGTGTGAACATGTGAAAGGACATATGTTAGTCTTCCATATTCTTTCCAATAAACCCATTTATTTCAAATTCTTTGAACAATAAATATGACTTTTTTTTTCAGTATGCGCAATTTGTCAGCCTTTAGCTGTATATGAAATCCTAAAGTTTTCAACTCAAGTCCAGCTTCCCTTTTGTTATTGTTCTGCATATCAGGGCAACAAGATTCCAGCAGATTGATTAGATTTCATTGTTTATTCATGCTAATCTTTTCAACATGAATAATCTTTTATTGACTATTGCATTTATAAGGACTCAATAATAAGTCTGTAAAATGTTTTTGACTTTTTTCAAGCTACTGGGGTTAATACCCAATGAAATCCATTTGCAAGTACCCATGCAGATTAGCATGCCACTGCTAATAAGATTATTCTTCTGTTTCAGTGGATTGAGTAGAGTTTAACCTTTATCACACTGAAAACACCTTCTACCAAAGCAAAATGTTTCAAGCTTTCTTTAAATATAGACAACAATTACAAACAGCTGTTTGTACCTACGTGCTACATTTAGCATATATAATTAAACTGTAGAGACCACAGGAAGTGAGCAACTCCTTCTTTTAAATGGCTATAAACTTTAATGAAAACTTCAGTTATCTAATGGCTTATGCACTGATTGAATTTTTTACTCATAGTTTTGACACATTAGGACTGATGAAGATTGTAAGTATTCATTAAATGCTTAATTGGCTCACAATTAAGCATTTAATGAATGCCATGATTTCTTCATGTCAAACATGAGCTCAGTGTTGTGTCAACATTAGCTGTCTTTAAGTGTAATGCTTCCTCTTTTCTGTCTTCTGTTCATCTGTCTTTCAGTGCCAGTTCAGTCAACAATATATAGCTGAAAGATAGAACATAAACTTCATGAACATTAACATTAGCTCCACCAGTGACTCATTGTCTCCTTGATGTTCCATAATTTACCAGAAATACATTTCCTCTGAGCTTTTCACTAATGTTATCCTATTTTTTTATATTTATCCATAGTAAATGTGGTGTATCTATTATCTTTCAGTGGTCATAAATCAGGCTGAGCCACTGTTTTCTGTCTCAAGGTCGCTCATATTTCAGAAAATGTCATAGCAGGTCCCATTCTAATCTCAACACCACAACCACAAAAATGGTGGAAAGGTACACAATTTTTTTGTATTTGTTATGCATATTAATTGCATTAGTCAGTATTTTCAGGGCTTTTCAGGAGGGCAAGTGCTTCAGTAGGAGTCGCATCTGTTGGTTTATAGTTATTTCACTCCCACTTGTGGCCATGCCTACCAGTGCAGCTAAGCCCTGAAACAGGACGTCAGCATGCAACAGACTACTGCTGATCAAAGGAAAATATGGTTTGCAAACACTATAGCACTCTTTAAAAGGGTTAAACGTCGTTAGACCTGCTTTAAATAATATTTTTGATATCAACATTGAATCAAATTGTTATTTGTAATGTGAAAGGCACTCGTATTGGCAAACTTAAAAGAATTATAACTCAACTTTTCTGCTCTACAAAGCTTTACCTCATGTTTTAATATTACAAACACAAATGCAGTACTCTGTATGGTTTTCACTAACCCCTGAAATAAAAATATAGGCATGCATTTCCAACAATAAGCTACAATAAGCTTAATGTTTTCTACATGTTCAGAAGGAAATGACTGAGAGACAAAGTTAACAAATGGCTGATGAAGAAAAGTAGCATCTAGCAGATAAAGACCCAGATATTTTTTCTCAGGAGTTGGTGGAGACAAAAGGAGAGTGAATATTGGACTTATATTTATGGTATTTAGGTAGACAGAAAAAATACTCAAATAGAATGCTCAGGTTATGTTTGCTGGATATATACTGTCTGTATATAAGTAGACAATAATATGGCTTAGCCATAAAAATTGATGAGCTCATTCCATTGCTGTGTATCTATGGTCTTATTTTGGAGAGTGCCTGTCCTCTAGTGACATGAAGCTGTCACTGCATCTGCATTTGATATCCATGTTCTTGTTTGATAGAAAAAATGAAAAAACTTATTTCTAGTCTTTGTTGTCTTTGCAGAGCTACCAAAGACATGTTAATATTTAATAGCGACATGTTGTAATGCCAGTGTCATTGTGCTGGAAGAAATTATTGAAGCTGTTTTGTTTAACACATTAAATGATGAAATATTCATTTATCTTTTAATGTCAATTTAATCTGTTACTTTTATACATGTATTATCTTCATGCATTTGAACCTCAAAATCAAAATAACCTGGTTTGACCAAGTAATTGCCCAAGAGGAAAAAAAAATCATTCCCTATACTTGGTGAAAGAGGTAAATATCAAAAGCTGTATCATCGGTTGTTTAAAAACTTGGATAGCTGTATTTCTTCGTCGTTATATCACTAAAACTAATCCACAATAAAACTGTTGCTGATAATCAGTTCATGTGGAGATGTCAATAACATCCACTTGCAATTATTGGAAATGACCACTGGTGGACATCTGAGTCATAGCTTTGTCCCTACACAGTGAGTGGGATGTTTGTGTATGAAGAACTTATCAAACACTGACCTGAGGACCTTGTTCAGATAAATATTCCAGCAACTCATGAAAACCTTCATTCTCCAAAAAGCAAGACCACGACTGGTGGCCAGAGCAACATGGCTGCATCACTCATTGCAACAGCAACAGGAATTCTGTTACTTTTCTCCTTCTCATCAGCAGTAAGTCATTGAGCTTAAATGGGCATTTCTCTAAATCAAATTAGTGAGAAAAGAAAAAAAGAAAAGCTAAATGTTTTTGTGGGTTTGTGTGTGTGTGTGTGTGTGTGTGTGTGTGTGTGTGTAGCAAATCAGAGGAGACAACATTGTAACCGATGCAGCATGCTCACCAAATGATGGCTTTGTAAGTATGCAGTTGTAAAAAATGTAACTGTAAACTTTTTAATTTGTGCAGAATTATACAGCATGTTTATACTGTGTATCTGAGAACAGTCATGATTTTATTTGACTTGCTGTATCTTTATACAGGGAAAGTACTGTCCAACTACATGTGGAGTGGCTGATTACCTGCTGAATTATATTCCAGGCATCGATAAAAGTTTGTATGATATGGAATTAGAACTGGACACAATTGCCAATTTGACCCAGGGGACTGAAGAAACAGTGGTCTTCATGAAAGATTCTGCTACATCAGCCCAAAAGAGTTCACAGCCAGGTAACACACTTCATTTGGAGTTTATTCATAAGTAATAAATAAATAAATAAATAAATAAAATTAGATAAATAAATTATAGTAATAAATTCAACTGACTGTGCTGAGTCACTTGCTGAAAACGATTGTTTTTGGTTCTTTTTAGAAGCTTACTTCAAAAAGTCATCAAGCATGTTGGATGATGTCCTTCGATTTGAAAAGACTATCATTGCACAGGAGCAGCAAATTTTGTGAGTCATAGCAGTTATCACTGACATTATAGTATATTATAATGACTCTTACTCTTCATAACATAATGTGTAATACCAACTATGTAATAACTTGAGATCCAAGTTATTCAATCTTCAACCTAGTGAGATAACATATTTGGTTCCTTTTCAGTGAACTTCAGAATCTAATTACATCAAATGAAAGGAGGATGGCAGAATTGAAACAGCTCTCCATTCAGCTGCAGCAGAAATGCATCGAGCCCTGCAAAGACTCAGTTGAGATTCAGCCCACCACAGGAACAGGTAAAATCAAGTGTGACCCTCAGGTCATTCCCATTTCACAAGAAGTTAATCAATCACAGCTCATCTGAACATTCGTCCTTGTTCACTGTTTAGTTAGAGACAAATCAATATCGTCCATTTTTGCAGAGTAAACATATTGGAAAATTATTTTCTTTTAACCTCATTTCACACATTTCTCCTAGAATTTTCAGTCATAAAAATAAACACAACTTCTTAATATTTAAATTAAACCAAAAAGAATTAGATCTTAACTCTAACAAAAGAATCTACCTGCTAAAAAGAGTCATATTTGACTGGTGATGTGAGGACTTATCACACCTGTTTGGAGGGAACTCATCCAGTTCATTCTCTGCTAACTTTGTGTTATGAAAGAATAAATTAGTACAACTCTCCCTTTTTGCTCTTTTTTTTTTTTTTTTTNTTTTTTTTTTTTTTTTATCAGATTGTCAAGATATTGCTAACAAAGGTGCCACCACCAGTGGTCTTTACTATGTGAAGCCACAGAAGGCAACTGAGCAGTTCCTGGTGTACTGTGAGATTGACAGCTTTGGACGTGGTTTCACAGTTATACAGAGGGTATATGTCACTTTTCCCATTCAAGCCTTCTGTCTTATCAAATTATGACACCATTTCCCAAATCCTGTGATGATTTTTATGTGTCCACAGAGACGTGATGGAAGCGTGGAATTCCGCAAGGACTGGATCCAGTACAAGCAGGGATTTGGGTATCTTTCGCCAGATGACACCACAGAGTTCTGGCTTGGCAATGAGAAGATACATCTGCTGACTACCCAGTCAACTATTGCAACTGTGCTGAGGATAGAGCTTGTTGACTGGGATAACAACAAAAAGTGTGTGGGCACAATAATAGATCACATAAGAGTAAAGGAACACACTGAAATGGCAAACATGACCCCAATGATGAGAGTTACCTGTTAAAAAGAAATAATGACTCAGAAGAAGTTGAGCAACGCTAATTTTCACTAAAATCATTCCTCTTCCCAGGTATGCTGATTATGCAGTGTTCAGAGTTGGAGCTGAAGCTGACCTCTACCGTCTCACCTACGCCTACTACTTTGGTGGTGACGCAGGTGATGCTTTCGATGGCTTTGACTTTAGAGATGACCCAAGTGACAAGTTCTACACATCTCACAATGGCATGCAGTTCAGTACCTTTGACAAGGACAACGACAAATATGCTGGCAATTGTGCTCTCCAGGATGGTTCTGGATGGTGGATGAACAGATGTCATGCTGCCCATTTGAACGGCAGATACTACCAGGGTGAGACCACCTGAATAAAACCACTGCTAACCCCTTTAAACAATATTCACATACATTACCAGTGCAAAATTTAGTGTCTGTTTTTATCATTTTTATTAATGAAAGATTCCAAATACATGACAGATTTAGTCAGTGCAAAATGTTCTGAGGGTCACTCATACATGGCTAGTGCATTATTATCTTTATTAACTATACTCCAAATACACATATACATTTAGTTGGTACAAAATGTTCTGATGTTCACTCATATGTTCTCTTCATCCAGGTGGGAGGTACACAGCAAAGGATGCAGGTGAACATGGCTTCGACAATGGCATCATTTGGGTCACATGGCACAACCGCTGGTACTCTCTGAAAGAGACTACCATGAAGATCATTCCCATTAGCCGGATCACAGCAGGTGGTGGACAGCAGACTGGGGTGAAACAGTTTGGAGGCCTAGGAGCCTAGGAGATTTATAATAGCATCCATATTGTCTATTGTTGCTATGTTCAGCACAACATCTTCAAAACCGTCTTAAGTCAAATAAAATTTCTTCAGTCTGTTAAGAGTGGCTCAGTCCTTTAGATATAGCCTTGAATAGAAAATGTATTACTGTATTTTGAATCATGGCATGTTGTTTGCAAGTTTTACTGATCTGACTCTGCAGTACACCAACATTCGTATTTACCTTTCCTTCTTCATATTATTTTGACCACTACATAAATGTCTTTCCTTTACCAAGAATGTTTTGCCGTTGCTCCACTGGCTAGTCATATTTGGTACCAAAAACCTGTTAACTGGATATAATTAACAAACTTGCATCAAATAGGTAATTTCTACAACTCATTATTAACACAATGTCAGCTGATTCAATCTTAAACACGTAATCACAGATACTGATGAATGCAGGTGTAAGTGCAAATTTTTTAAAATAAGCAATGAATGTCTAGAACAGCATGCAGAGTGATCACAAATTGGTAGTCTACCAATTACTCTTGGACATGCTGTTCTGGTAGAATGTATCCCCATATGCACTCCCCTCAGCAGCTTCTTATTGTATCAGTATTACCAAATTCCCTCTCTCATTTAGCCAAAATTCTTTTTTGTAGGTTATGTTTCTGAACAGCACAACTTCACCATGATTCTGACATATGAACCAGGTATAGCCCCTCACCCTACTCCCTATTTCAGAAAATGCTTTGTGATAATTAGGCCATTCTATTAACATTAAATAAAATCTAGAGAAAGAATTTAGACATGGTTTACAAATGTATATCACACACCAAATTATTTGCGGTTATTCTTTTTTTTTTTTTTTTTNTTTTTTTTTTTTTTTTCTTTTGGGAGTTTGAAGGATTACATAACCATTAATCAGTGTACTCTAGCTGTGAGGCAAACATTACCCAATACATGAGGCAGAAAAATGAACACAAACACACCAAGATACTTTGGCCTGTCCTTAGTGTAGCTAAAACACACATATATTTTTTTATTTTTTTTAAATTGAATCCAGCTCACCTGTGACCCTTAACAGGACAAACGGGTAAAGAAAATGGATGGATGAATGGATGACATACGGTAATATTTATTATTGGTGACAACTTAAAATTACTGGCATATCTGACTATCTTGTAAAAAGAGCAGTGGCTATTATTTAAAAAAAAAAAAGTCTTTGGAGATTTGAGAGATTTTATTGTATTATTATTATTATTATTGAACTGAACGGTAGATGGCGGTAAAAATAAGAAGCGACACCTCCTAGCGTTGTTTACTTCCGGGGCAGTCCGCCATTAGTTTATGGCCGTCATGAGTTTAGACCTGTGGTATATGTTCAAAACCGACCAAGCTGCTGACGTTACTAGTAAATAATTTCTTCAACAGTTGCGTTATACCAGTATATTTGTCGCCACCATGACTGAGGTAAGACGGTGTTTTAAACGTTGAAATATTTCTCTCTTTGCTCCCGCGCTAACGCTGTGTTACCATAATTATGTCGGGCCCGGCTATTTCCTGAAGCAAAGTAACTACCAGGTTCTTTTCCGGTCTTATATTTTAGTTTTACCCAAATACAGAGCGAGTAAGGCTTGCGTAGTTATGTGTGCTGTTGCTTACACTGGTTAAATATTGTGTTTTTATGAACTTTCTTGAACAGGATGTCCAGAAACACTCAGTTCACACTCTGGTCTTCAGATCTCTCAAAAGGACCCATGACATGTTTGTGTCTGACCATGCCAAATCAGTCTCTCTAGATGATCAGAGGTAAAACACGCGTCCAGAAAATTAGCTATTAACCGTGTGAGCCTTTAATGTTTTGTTTCAATCCAATAAACAGCTGACGAGAAAAGCTTGTGGAGAAGTGAATGTGAGTGGAAAGTGATGCATTCATTGTCTCCCGTTTTTTACAGTCACAAGTTAAAAATGGCTGTGAAGCTGAAATCGGATTACAGTGCAGTTTTACACATGCCTGTTCTCAAGGAAGGCAAAGACAGAGTGAGTCATATTCCTGGAAGCATGCTGGGCCACCAGAACTACACACAGCCAGGTAATAAAATAAATATAGCATAGAAAATATATACTGAATCTCTCCTGTCATCGTACACAGTTCTCAGGTCACTGTGCCAAGTTCAGTTTAAATCTCTGTCTTTTTTTGTTTGTGCCATTGTCATTTATTTTATTTGTATTTCTGTTTCAGGAGATGACCCAGAATACCTGATCACTGGGACACATGCTTACCCCTCTGGGCCTGGTAAGGAATATGCTGTTGTTTAACTCCATGCAACATGTTTCTGAATGTTCTGTATTCATTCAGTGAACTATGTTAGTATTAACACCAGTCATTTTAACTTAATAGGAGTAGCTTTGACTTCTGACACAAAGATGCACAGGAATCCAAGTGAGGGTGGTGTCCTCTCCATGGCACTGGCCTTGCCACCCTCGCAAGCAAGGTAACTTTTTAACCCATGGCAAAGAATATGGGTCTGAAAATAAAATCTGTCCTTCCATTAAAATTATCCCCATCATATCTGAAAATTCTATTTGCTAAGGCTCATCTAAACATAATACGGTAGACATATTTAATATGTATGTAAAGTCCATGTACACGTGGAAGTATGCAAACCATTGTGCTGTGCACCAAGCTTTTTAATTGGTCATAAGCAGGAAAAAAGAGATAAAGTCAGATCCCCTGACATCTGTAATAAATTAAAAATACAGTAGGTCTGTTCTGGGCAGATACACTAATCAGAACTACACCAGAAACATCAAAGGAAAGAAAGCAACCGAACAGACTGAAATCTATTTTACTAAAAAAAAAAAAATCAAATAACCAAAATATTTAAAAGCTCTTTTGGTATTCCTGTAAAACTCCCCAAGCTCAATGCAGAAAAATGACTCATTGCTGAATGCTACACATTTGACTTTTGCTGTAGAATTTGCTTGAGTGATTGGCTTTTCCTTGTCATGAACACTGAAGGAAAGTTTCAGGATTTATTTTTCTTATTCATATGTAAACTTTGGTTGTTTAATTTCAGGCAGGAAGTCAGCCGCACCGCAGCCAGCGTTGGTGACATCCACAGACATGCAGGAGGAGCAGAGAGATCACAGCCTCAATCAAACACTGTTGTAGGTTACAGTGTTTGCCTGCATTAACCCCAGTTAATGTTATTCATCTTTGCTGTAAAATCCCTGAAATAAGCACAGAACTGGTAGATGTTTGTTGTGTCTCTTTTAGTCGCTCATAGAAGGAGGCGCCACCAGAAATTCTACACTCATGAGGAAAGCACCAACCATGCCCAAACCTCAGTGGCATCCACCATGGAAACTGTTCAGGGTACCTACAGATCATTTGATCTGCTTCTACTCATTCTGCTTTCCTCTGAATTTATAGATATCTGACATCCTGATGGTAAAGTCTTGCTTTCATCTACTATGTGTGTTATCTATATGTTTTTTTGATAGCATAAATTTGTCTCCCACAGGTCATCAGTGGTCACCTTGGCTGGGTGAGATCCATCGCTGTGGAACCTGGGAATCAGTGGTTTGTCACAGGGTCTGCTGATAGAACCATAAAGGTGAGTAGGATTCCACTAACTATAATTTTTCCTATTAAATTGTGTATTGATCATTTCTTTTATTAATTTTTGGTGAATAAAGTGTCAAAAATGCAGATTTAACATAATATTTTTGTCCTTTAGAAATTTTTATATTTTTATTTTATGGTTGACTAGCACAATTAATTTGTTATCAAATTATACAGTAATAATTAATTTTGTGTGGAAACTTAATCCAGTATTGTTTCAGCAGTACAGGTTTTCTTGGTGTAAAAATTTTTTTGCAATGTTAACACTGTTGGCGCTCTGCTGTTGATCAAATTAGTTTTGTTTATACTAAATTAGAAAATATTACTTGAATGAAATATTGGAATTGGAGATATAAATAGAAGTCGGATAATTGCTGTTAAGGTCTGTGTGTTTTTTAAGAATTTGTTCCTACATTTAGAGAGGTGCCTGTTTTTTTTTTTTGTTTTTGTTTTTGTTTTGTTTTTTTTTTTCTCCCCACATATCCATGAAAATGTATCTGATAATTCGTAAATAGCCTCTCTAGGAGATCTGTTCTGCCTTTATTTTGATCCAGAATTCAATCTGTATGGTCAAGTGCAGCATCACTTGACTATACAGTCAGCATCTCTGTGTCAGCTCTAGGTGGTGCTCTACTGACTGTGAATGTTCTGTGTTTTGTCTAATAATGCTTAAATACTGTTTGTCTTGACAGATCTGGGATCTGGCCAGTGGGAAGCTGAAACTCTCCTTGACTGGACACATCAGCACCGTGCGCGGCGTGGCAGTCAGCAACCGCAGCCCATACCTTTTCTCTTGCGGAGAAGACAAGCAAGTCAAGTGTTGGGATCTGGAGTACAACAAGGTTTGTCTTTATGACCGAGCAACCAACAGGATGGCTTAGATTTTAATACGAGGGAGTCACTTTGAAAGGGTCTTCTTTTTTATTATTATTGTACTGTCAATATCTTGGTGTGGGTGATGAAAGGCCAAGAAATTCAGTTTTTGGCTGACATGATGTATCTTTTGATGTGTGCATTAGGTCATCAGGCACTATCATGGACACCTCAGTGCTGTGTATGATTTAGACCTACATCCAACTATAGACGTGCTGGTGACCTGCAGCAGAGACGCCACAGCGAGGGTAAGCGTCGCTACTCTGTGTGTGCTGTGATCAATGCATGGCTGGTGATGCTGAAAACAAGTTTGTATTTAAACTGAGTGATTCAAAAAGAATTTGTCAACAAGAGCACATTATGGCTTTAGAAATTATTTTTAATGAAGGCATGCCCAGTCTGAATTAGTGCACTGGCACTCCAGTTGTGTTCCAACTCTCTTGCCCAAACTCCTATTTGTTTTAACATTCTATTAAATAGTCTGCTGTGTGCCTTCTCCCAGGATCATTTTATGATTAACTTGCTACACAGTCTGATCTTGCAATAAGTAATGCTCATGCAATCAGTAGTGCTGTGGGGGTGTTTTGTGGAGAGAGATCTGGAGACTTGGTTCAAGTTAAAGGAATTATGAAGAAAAAGAATTGCCATTCCATCCGTCAAAGAGATGCGATTTCATCCGATTTACGAATTATTGGTCAAAATTTCGTTCTTCAACAGGACAACAATCCAAAACATTCATCAAAATTATGCCAAAATTACATCCATTCAAAAGAGAAGCAAAAGGTTTTGAGAATTATGACTTGGCCAGGGGGGATTACTTTGATGAAGCCAAAGTCTGAGCCTGAAATGGCTTCAAAGTGCTTTTATGTTGACAAATTCTTCTTGAAAACTAATTAGTTACATTTATTTTATGTATTTTTGTCATTTCCTGTGCAATAAATTGTAAAACAGTGTATTGATGATTTTTTTGTAAATCTGGGGGTGGCCTCAAACTTATGGCCTGTAGTGTACACTTTGTAGCGTTTTCTTTGGTCACACTCAAGTTGACTTTTGCATCTAGATTTTCACTGTAATGAATGAAGGCACAGTGGCTTGGTATTCATGTACTCAGTTTCTGTGTGGGTCCAAAAAACATGCAGGTTAGGTAAAGTGGAAACTCTGACATGCCAGTAGGTGTGAATGTGAGTGTGAATGACTTTGTCTCCATTGCTACGTTCACATTACAGGATGAAGTAGCCCAAAGCTGGTTTTTTTTTTTTTTTTTGTTTTGTTTTTGACTACTTGTGACACAGATCAGATTTTTTTTCTTAAATAGTGTGAGCAAACCAATTTATTTTTTTTCCCCCAAAACTAAGACCACTTGCACATGAGGTCCTAGATCTGATTCATATCTAAAGTCTGTCTATGTCACCGCTGTGTGAACCATCAGCGCAGAACGCATGTGGTTTTTTGTTTTTGTTTTTGTGTTTTTTTTTAAATGTCTCACTTCTCTGGTGCATGTTAATGTCACCATCATTCAGTGCTGGCACCTCGCAGCCCTGGTAAAAATGAACATGGAGGACAACGACAGTACAAGAGATCAGTAAAGAAATGAGGAGATTCCAAATTTGTTAGATATATGTGGAGAAGCTTTCATTCAAACTAAACTAGAGAAACCTTTTGGAGCCAAGCAGTTTGTAAATAAATTGCATGAGAAATGGCCGAGCAGGATTCCATTTTTGTTGTTTGACATTCCTGTTGTTGTTCATGGGGATCATGTTGTGTTAAATGTGTGCATGTGGCCTTTTGGGGTGGAGCTGTGTGTCACGTACAGGCCACTTAGAAACATGAATGAGAACCTTAAGACAAAAAGATCAGATCTGACTAAAAATAATTTGAATTGAGCATTAAGGGCTGTAATGTGAAAGTGTTGTCCCTGCTGTGATCGGCTGGAAACCTGTTCAGGCTTTACTCTGCCTCTCGCCTGATGGCTGCTGTGATAGGTTCCCACCACAACCCTACACAGGTTAAGAGGGTGTAGAGATTAAATTAATGGATGTAATGACTGAACCAAAGCACATAAACAGAAATCACCTGGACTCGTTTGTGTGAGTTTTGGAAACGTATCGCAGTCTATCACTTGCAGACTGATTTGTTCAGTTCTTTGTCTTGTGTGAGGTTTTCCAAGACTGAATAAATGCTGGTTATCGGATGTCTGCATGTCACCTTATACCCGTACAGCACTACAGAACAATGGTAGAGTAACGAACCACATAGCATGTTTTTCATGTGGTATTGGAGCACTTACATGTGGTTTGCATCAATCATCTCCTGCTCAAATACAGTGCAATATAGGAGTTATCCAGCGTATCCAAGTCATAAGTAGCACAGATGGTTTTTTGTTGTTAACATACATTAATAACATGGTTTTAGGTGACAGAATTGATGCATGTTTATAGACTGCTGTTCAGTCCTGTGTGTTATTGTAGGTGTGGGACATCAGAACAAAAGCTAACGTACACACGCTGACAGGCCACACAAACACGGTGGCCACAGTCAGATGCCAAGCTGCAGAACCACAAATTATCACTGGTAAATACATTTTTCAAACTGATCTTACAATCATGTATCATTCTTTATAATCTCTCAGTTTTACTGCATTTCCCCTGACTTTGTATGGACTGGCTGGATTTGAAATCTGACCCTAAATTGGTAAATGATTGACCTCTTGCAGGCAGCCACGATTCAACCATCAGGCTGTGGGATTTGATTGCTGGGAAAACCAGAGCCACTCTGACCAACCACAAGAAGTCTGTCCGAACTCTGGTGTTGCACCCCAGGCAGTAAGCAAACATATAACTTAAAAAAAAAAAAAAAAAAANTAAAAAAAAAAAAAAAAAAATCACAATAATAGTAAGGTTTTACTTAGTAATTATAATCATTTACACAGTTTGTAACAAAAACAGATTAAGATTAAGATTTTGTAATATGGTTATCAGCATAGTAGTAAGCTTTTTTTCTGTGTTACAGATACACCTTTGCCTCTGGTTCTGCTGACAACATCAAGCAATGGATGTTTCCAGATGGCAGCTTTATTCAGAACCTGTCAGGTCACAACGCTATCATCAACACACTGGCCGTTAACTCTGATGGCGTGTTGGTGTCTGGAGGTATTAATAGCAGCTACATTGTCACTTTCTTATGTGCTTTTTGGCTGTTGGTCCTGAATAAAAGACTTATTTTTGTTGATGTTAAAATTGATTTGTGATAAAGTTTGGGTGGTATCGAGTCGGAAAAGCATCAATGTATTAATGTATCAATTAATGTTGTCTCTATAGCTGACAACGGAACCATCCATATGTGGGATTGGAGGACTGGCTACAACTTCCAGAGAATTCATGCGGCTGTGCAGCCTGGATCCCTCGACAGCGAATCGGGAATCTTTGCTTGTGTGTTTGACAACTCAGAAAGTAGATTGATCACTGCTGAGGCTGACAAGACCATCAAAGTATACAAGGAGGACGACACAGCTGTAAGTTTTACTATTATAGTTTAAATTTGTTTGATATCAGTTTCCCGTCTCACTATGAATGATTTAACCTTTTTTTGTTTTGTTTTCTCTTTTTTTTGGCAGACGGAAGAAAGCCATCCAATCAACTGGAAACCAGAGATCCTGAAGAGAAAAAGATTTTAGTTATTCTTTTCTTTGTTATTCCTATTGTCGGAGAAACATCCTGAATTTTTTTTTTTTTTTTTTAATTGTTGTAGATAAACCTCTCAGTTTTGCTTTATAGTGCTTTGACTTTAGACAGACTTTCCAAAACAAATGCTTCTTTAACAGTATCCACCAGATCTCAGAAGGATTAAGTTTATCCATCGTCCTGTTTCATTCTAAAAACCATTTGCAGTCTTCATTGTATGATGTTAGTCCAATAAAGCTGCCATTTTGGACTGCCAGGAACCTTCCAGAGTGTTTGTGTTTGATGATGACAGCTCTGCGGTGGCTGAGGTCTGTCTGGTCCACCAACAGCAGCCATTCTTCAGCCGTAGAGGGCATGGCCTCAGAGTACACTTGGTTCTCTATAGGGTCAAATCCTGCAATGGGACAGACAAGGCCAAGGGTTGTAATGAATGTTTTTGTACTGACTCACAGCTACCACTTGTATATACATGGATTCAAAATATTCCTGGGTTGCAACTGATTGTTTATTCTGCTGCAGTAATGAAAAAAAAAAAACACATTTTTTACATCCTTCCTGTTACTCTTTTTTTGTAAACTAAAGATGAGCAGATGAACAGTACTTACCCAGACATCTGCTGGTGATGACATTCCTGTAGTATTTACAGCTGTTAATCTTCATCTCCTGCCAGTAACATTGATCCCCAGGTGTCTCTTGGAGCTCCACCGTATTTCTGCTCTCACTATCGGGATGGAATATCGGCTCACCTGCTGCGGCAAATCTTGGATTGAATTATTGTAAAAGGTCCAAACTTATGCATCACCTTGCTTTTTAAAAAAAAAAAAAAAAAAAATCTTTTTTTTTTCTTTTTTTTAATGAATCCTACCTTGCATTGTTATGCATGCAGCACAGTGGACTTATGCAAATGTCTGAACTATTGTGAATCTTACATTAAGTCATAAAGTAAATTTTACAATTTATTAGGTTGTGTGTGTGTGTGTGTGTGTGTGTGTGCGTGCCACTGCAACCCGGACCCAGATAAGTGGATGACAAGCTATGACAAGCTATGACACGCGCGTCATAGCTACCTGACTCATGAATGTAGAGCTTTGACACAGCATGACAAAAGCGTCTCCCTGGCTTCTTCGTGTAGTCTTTTGGGGGCTCTGGCTGATCCACCACTTCACATGGTGGTTCCTCCACTGCCAGGAGGTGTCCAGCATTAAACAATATCTCCTCCTCCAGAGACTTCAGACACATCTCAAAATTCTCCTCATTACTGGTGTTTGCATTTCTAGAAGGGACAGAGTTACAGCAGTGAGTGACAGAAATCGCTGTTAAACCAAAGAAATGTCATCCATCTGAGTGTTGTATGCATCCCTCTCACAAAAATACACTTTGGGGTGATGTAAAATGTATCACCTGTCTGTTTAAGAGGCCATCTCACCTGAAGTCCACCCACAGCAGTCCTGCAGTGATCAGACCAAGCCACTCACTGGCCTCCCAGTTATTAGCCAGCATGACTGGCACAATGATGACCTCCCTGGTATCAGCATAGTTGAGCTCCTTCTTACAGCTACGCGATGCCTGGTAAGCAGGCGTCATGAATGGGCAAATCACTACAGCCTCCTCCACACCCGCAGCCATCCTGGACACACAGACACATTTAGCTGGAGAACAGCTTAGTGTATTTCCAGGGTGTAAAAATACAGAGTAATATATCCTTTCAGTTATTACAAGTAGTGATGAAGGAGTGTCATAGCTCATATACTGACATTCATGAGTACTCACGCATCGTTGATGTTCCCTGTCACTCCTCCTTCAATATCCATCCACACAGGCAAGCCATCATCTTTTAAGCGGTCATATATCTTTTTCACAAGAGCTTGGTCATCCCATTGGTAGGAGAGCATAATATGGGATGGCATTTTAATTTTAACGCCAAAATCTATGATCCTGTGTGAAATTGTTGAGGTGGAGTTTTTACAGCTTGCAGCAGTGGCAGTTGCTGATCAATTTGATCCAGGCAAAGAGGAACGCTGTAGCTGTGCAGCTTGTTTTGACATCTCAGGTTACATCTGTTGCCTGGTTACTGTATATGCACCAGTGGGAGGATGCATGCGGCCATTTCGCCATGCAGGACCCATGGGAGTCACCCAAAATGATGAGATTCAGGGCACTTACAGACCTATAACCCAGGGATGAATGAGAAATTGAATTGTAAAAAATACAGGCCTTATGGCTGCATTCCATTCAGATCTGCCAGATCCAGGAATCTGGATCATTAATCAGCCATCATTAATGTTATTAATTACTGCTGTGTTTCTTCTTTTATTCCATGTCAAAATCTTCCTGTGAGAAAGGTGTAAATGCAGCACCACTAACTAGAGTGATGATCACTTCTCTGATGCAGTGGAAATACAATGAGCCTTACAAGCTTCCCAAACATATAAGTTAATATAAATCTACTGTATTGAATTGAACTTGTCTGCAAATACCCGATAAATTGGTAACAGGTGTGGAATAAAAATAAAATAAATCAAATACTTTGTGTGTGCATGTGTTGGGTTGCTTACAATGCCTCCCTTAGACTGAACTTCTTGTTATTACCAACAGAGGGAGCCACGCCAACACTATGGATCTTTGCCAAACCTGACCAAACCCGTTTAATCATTTGATCATGTTGTTCTGATCACTTTATTATAGTCAGGGTTACTAAATTACACGGTGAATTGGAAATATTTTTCTTATAACAATACACGATTCCCGAGTTTTATCTATTATCTATCTATATCATTATCTATCTACGTTTCTGACATACTTTTTGATTATTCATTTTATCAGGTAAAACTTGACACCATGACTTCTGTGAGCATGTGGCACGGTAATCTCTCGTCCTAATTAAATCTTGGGAATCCTGGGCGCAGATGGATCTGAACAGACTGAGGACGCTGGGTGTGTTCAGAGCGCACAGTTGGACGCATTCGTTGTAATGTGTGAAGAAGGATAAAGGATTTATGTTACCAGTCCTGTCCGTGGATTTTTTTTTTTTTTTTTTTTNTTTTTTTTTTTTTTTTTTCTTTCCAAAGGCTCCAAAATGCCGGTGAATAACGTTTTATAGTTGGAAGAGCTGTTTACCGCGCGTAAAAACGCACGGTGCGTTTAGCCTCTTTTTACTTTGAGAAGTGCTCCAAGACGCCTGAGGAGTGACTTTTGATACGGAAATATGTAGTGTGACTTTGACTAAGAATTCAGAGCTTAAAAGTCATGTGTAAAGGAGTGATGGGTCACGAAAATGACAGAACTTTGCTGCTTCAAACTCTGGTCCTGTGGCTGCTCTGGGCGCAGACACTCGGACAGGTGTTCAACCTGACGCTCACTGTTGAGGAGGGTTTGCCTGCTAAAACCATCGTCGGAGACATCGGAGCGGCGTTAAGTAGACCAAGCACTGGGTACTTTATCTCAGAAAGCAGAGACTCTTATGTTTTCAGAGATTTGGAAGTAGGTGCGGACACTGGTATTATTTCTACAGCTATAATTCTGGACAGAGAGAACAGAGATAAGTATGAATTTGTGGCAGCCACTCTCACAGGAGAGATGATCAAAGTAAAAATAGTGGTCAAAGATGTTAACGACCATTCTCCTGTTTTTTCCTCTGAGAAGGTTCATCTACAAATATCAGAATTAAGTCCCCCAGGAAGTCGCTTTCAGCTGGAAGGTGCTAAAGACCAGGATGAGGGTGAGTTTGGTACCCAGGGATACAGAATCATTGAGAGTGAGATGTTAGAGTTATTCCAACTGGAATATCGAAATGGATCAGATAACCACTTCAGCGTTGATCTTATGCTCACAAGAAAGCTAGATAGAGAAACAAGAGTTGCATACTCCCTGACCATTGAGGCCTTTGATGGCGGGATCCCTGCCAGGACAGGAAGACTTCAGGTCAACATTCATGTCTTGGATGAGAATGATAACCCACCAATATTCAACCAGACTGAATATCAGGCCTTGGTGCCTGAGGATGCTCCAGTAATGTCTGCTGTGTGCCAGGTGCATGCCACAGACCTCGACACAGGTGAAAATGGTCGAGTCACTTATGAGATTAACAGACGTCAAAGTGACTCAAATGAGGTTTTCTTCATCAACGAAACTACTGGGGTGATTTACCTGAACAAGAAGCTTGATTTTGAGATGCAGTCTTTTCATGAGTTAATCATCAGAGCAAGAGACAGTGGTGCTCAGCCTGAGCACAGTAGCACTTTTGTAGGTGTGAAGGTGCTTAATATCAATGACAACAATCCATCCATCAGTATTCTGTTTCTCAGTGAGACAGGAGATGCAGTGGTGTCAGAGGCAGCAGGTATTGGGGACTATGTTGCCCGAATATCAGTATCAGACCCCAACTTTGAGGAAGAGAGGGTGATAGTCACTTTAGAAGGTGGCAATGGGAAATTCAAATTAAAGCAGACAGATGATTTCCTGTATGCCTTATGTGTTAACACTGAGCTTGACAGGGAAGAAAAGGATCTGTATGAGCTGAAGGTGCTCGCATCAGATTTTGGGAGCCCTCCTTTGAGTAGTGAGATCGTCTTTCTTGTCAAGGTCATGGACACCAATGATTGCCACCCAGTCTTTGAAAAAGATGTTTACACTGTTACTGTAGCTGAGGACATTCCTCAAGGGAGTTCCCTCATCCAGATGCATGCCCAAGATGCAGATGATGGTGTGAACTCATATGTTACCTACTCCATCCTCAAATCCAATCAGAACAGCCTGATTAACATTGACCCAGAGTCTGGGCTGGTCACCACGGCTGCCACACTGGACAGAGAGAGAGAGATGGAGATGTGGTTCCTGGTGGTGGCAGTAGATGGAGGGGAACCTGCCTTGTCATCCACAGCAACAGTCACTGTAATGGTTGAGGACGTCAATGACAATGAACCCGTGTTCCAACAGCAGCTGTACAATGTGTCCATCCCAGAGCACAGTCACATTGGAAGCTGCTTCTTACAAGTATGTTGGAATATATTGTTTTACTATTAGATGTATGTAAAGAATTATCATTAATAATGCATGACTTTACTTAAATGCTGCAGATTTCAAACATCAAACCATCAAGCACTTTAAATGTCTCAATTATGGGCATTTCTCATCTCTCATTCTCTCTTTCTTGCTGTGACTTTCTTACATTTACATAAGAGAGAAAGTATCTTCCATTGTCTATACACAAAGACATTAGTGTTCCTTCTAAAGGCACTGGCTGCTCTACAGACTCTCTCTCTCTCTCTCTCTCTCTCTCTCTCTCTCTCTCTCTCTCTCTCTCNCTCTCTCTCTCGCTCGCTCGCTCTCTCTCTCTCTCTCTCTCCCACACACACACACACACACTGTGGTTTAGATATGACAGATGTAATGCCTGGTACCATGCTCCTATAGGCACAAGCTGAAGCCCATTACAAAAGCAGCCTTATTCAGTGAAATATGATCTTTAATATAGGTTATATTTGACATTCAGTTACACAATAAATAATAATTCTATTTTTTAAATGGAAGTAGCTTTGTTCTGTTGTGATTTGGCATCAGGCTAACCTACAGGAAATAGTGTGTGTTGTTGCTTGCCTTTAACTCTATGCCAATACTATCTGCTATTAGAAGTGAAATATACAGAGTAGTCTTTGCAGATTAGACAAAGATTTCAAAGACAGTAGTTGGCAGAGAAGTGTGATAATCTGATTGACTTCTGTTTTACACTAGGCAAAAATGAAAGCAACATAAGAAATCTATTCAGCAAAGCTGTGTACATAGAATTTCCTAATGCATTTGAACACAAAATAAGTTATTTGTCATTCAGTAGCATTTCACACTGTAAATGGTCAACATGTTAGCATAGTTAAAGCCAGCATGACTTGAAACAACAAAAACAAAAACTTTCTTATGGTGCATACTATATTACAAAAATATATTTGTATAAATAAATAGGTCAGATAAGTACGTATGAGTACATCCCAGATATAATATTTCAGAAACGTGTGAGGTGCGTACACCTAAACTGTCCTTGACCATGTCTGTGAAACATCAGGGTCCACAAAGTCCAAGATGATATCACCTTTATGACTGGAAAGTAAGCACTCTAACTATAAAAAGTGTCACTGTCATAAGGTACACTAAAACATGAAAGGAGTTCCGTAAAGGTGTGTCTTTACCTGAGCAGTTTGCTGTGTCTTTGTTCTCCACTGCAGTCATACTCTTGGATTGTGTTTTATGCTTTTATGTCTTTGGCAGAACAAGCGTCTCTATGCTTATGATTGTTAGAGAGGGACGAGTCAAGTTAAGTCAAGATTTTTGTACAATATCACATACAATGTCTCAAAGGGCTTTATAGGCCAACACATCAATGGTCCCTAACCCAGACCAACCTCTCTAAGAAGACAAGAAAAAAATGCAACAGTTGGCATCAGTATTTTTATTCATGATTAATATCTGTATTGATGGAGGCGCTGAAATAAAATATCATAACATGGTGAAAAAAGGGCTTAAACTAAAATTTTCACAAGGAACCCACAATCAAAATGCAATAGCAGGGTGATTCTCATACACTTTGGGAAAAAACAAAAAACAAAAAATAAAACATTGTTATTTTATTAAGATGAACTCAGATTGTTTAATATGCATCATTATGATTTGGAGTCAGGGTGTACAAACACACTGACACTTTGTTGGTCTCAGTTTACAATTCACCTGAACAAGTGTCACATCATTTTACACAGACAGTTACTGGCATCCTGCAGTGATACTGCACATACCTTTAATGCTGATTTAAGATTTTGATGAAGATCACAGCTCCTCATCAGACCTTTTGTAACTATAAACCCAGGCATGTAGCCCAACTTAACTTTGTTTCACAGATTTTATTTTTGGGTCATTCATTACTTTAGCTGGCAACAGTTGGCTGTTTCAGGACTGGCTGTCATTTTCTATTGCAGGGTTAATGCTGTCAATCTCTGCATACAATTAAAATGATTTTTGAGTGTTTTTTTTTTTAAAGACGCACAGTATTATTTATGAAATTTATTTGATCTATGATATATACCGTATTACTTGTTTTATATAATAATACTACAGACACCTTATACAGTACAAATTTCATCAGGAGTTTAATGAAACTCTCTTCTCTTTAGGTTGTTGCCAGAGATGCAGATAGTCCTGAGTTTGGGACATTGCGCTACTCTCTGTCTGATGGTTTTGACAAGCAGGACAAACATCCTCTCTTCCAAATAAACCCAGAGACAGGAGAGCTGTGTGTCTCACAGGATATCGACAGAGATACCGGACAGACCATCCATGACATTCTTGTCAAAGCTGAAGATCCAGTGAGTGGGCTTTATTTTTGAACCAAGTTAACTTCCAGCACAGCAGTCACAACTGTGATGGTTCCATTTGGCTAACTAAGTCAACTTTCTAACTTCTTTTCTCACTAATTATCAGGGAGGGCTGAGTGCTCAAACCTACGTGCACATCGAGGTAGAAGACCTTAATGATAACTCTCCGGTGTTCAACCCTGAGCAGTATGCAGTGAGCATCAGCAGCCACACACATCCTGGCACAGAGATCCTCAATGTTATTGCCACTGATCAGGATTCTGGCACGTTTGGGCAGGTCACCTATGACATCCTTCCTGGTGACATGTCCAATTTGTTTATGCTGGATAAACAAACAGGTAAATAAGCCTTAGATGTTTTAGTTGGACATTCATATGATTTATGTGACACATGATTTTCAGTTACATTCATTGTTTCAATTCAAAGTACAAGAATGCTGTGTCGCAGTAAAAAAAAAAAAAGTCATATCTGTTACAAATTGCATACATAGAGTACTTGAACACTGCAACAGAGGATCAACACTAGAATCTAATTCAAATTCTTGAGATTTACAGTGGTTCAATTAAAGTAGCATAGTGATCTTCAAGTAATATCTGGGCCATGTTATTTTATGGTGCATAGGGAGATGTTAGGACAGCGGTGTAAGTAGCTGATAAATGGTGTCACAGCCTTCTGTTCAGGTGTGGATTTTCCACTTTGACATATGTACATACTTACATTGTTGCCTTGACAATAATGTAAATCCAGTTGCTAATGTTAGATGACTGAGAACCTTCATAGGTATGTTTCTTCAGTTACCCTCATTTAAACAACTGTGTTTGGCCATCAGTAATTACGTTCAAATTAGCTACAAGGCCTATACACAGGATTAATGTGGAGTAACACAATGATTGTCAATAATTAGAATTAAACTGAGTCCTAGACTTCTTCCTGAATGTTTTCTCAGGTTGTGACTCTCAGGGTGAGATGAAACCTAAAGCCTCTTACTAGTCTTAATTAAGTTATGTGACAGTACAGTATTCTGGGATAGACAACTACTTACTTACTTTGTGTAAGCCTTCATGATAGATTGTCAGCGTCACTGTGGTACAGACTTTATATTCCTTTTAAGTCCCCATTAACATGCCCGTTAATCATGTTAATAGAAAAAAAACAAACATTTTATATACAGTTTTTTTCATACAAGAAATATAAAAGAGAGATTAAAAGAAAAACTCCATGCAGAAGAAGCTAAAGGCTTATCTTCCCTAAAAATGTAGCAGTCGTAGTAAATATTAGAAATCGTATTTGAATAAAATTGTACACTGCAAAAAATGTCTTTATCTTATTTTGTTAAAATAAATGAAAAATAAATCAGCCAGTCCATGAGATTACTTGAGCCAGTTTTAATTGTAAAATAATCTCTTTTGGGATTTGCCATTTTTCTTGATTCTAGTAGTGATCTGCTTGATTCTTCATCTTGATTTTTAAACAAGTTGAATTATATTGGAAAGATGATTAAATACTCTCACTGCACTGGCCAGGGTTTTCACTTGTTGAAAAACATATGAGACTCAAAAGCAGATAAAATGATTGGTTAAGGTGGAATTTATTGCAGTTTGGACTTTCAATCATCAAGGTAACTAAAGTTGTGACCATATTTCTTTCCCTGAAGGAATGCTGTACCTAAACTCAACTCTGACCCACCTGAGCATGGCCAGCATGAAGCTCTTTATCACAGCACAGGATAGCGAGGGCCTGACCTCAGCTCCACCAGCAGAGGTCACCATCAGTGTTGTGCATAGTGCTCAGGTCCCAGTTGTGTTCCAGAAGTCTCGCTACACCTTCACTGTTCCTGAGGATGCTCCTTTTGGCACCTCTGTGGGCACAGTGGAGGCCATCAATCCAGACAGTAAGTGAACTCTGTATATATGAATTTTCTCTATTAAAAGAAAAGTCAAAGTACCCATACTGATCATAAAACTTTTGAACAACATCCTGACCTGTGATAGACTGGCAAGATTTGTATCCCAACTGACTCCCAATACTGGGATAGGACCCAGGGTCACAAACTGGTATAGAGAATGAATGGTCACATTTAAAAAATTCAGTTAGTTTTAAATGTCATAAAAACATCTATCAACACATTTAGTGCAAGCAATATTGCTGATTAATGTGTTTGATGTGGTCAAGCAAAACGTACTCTGATGATTTTACTTTTGATAAAAATGACATGCAATTTAAGTTCCCTTAAGACAATTATCAAAGTGACTAATTACTTTTAAGAACAATTTCTCCAATACATTCCACTGCAGAAAGAGTATTTAAAGGACTAAACCAGTGATTTTGCTTTTTTGAGCCCAACATATAACCATATTTTAGATTTTGTGTTATTTTGTCAAATCCCTTAATCTGTCAAAATAAAATGTTCAGGTGGTACACTCACCTTCAGTGTTTTGCCTGCTAACATGCACAATTGTAGAAGAGACGGTCATCTTAATTTCTCTGTAAAATCTGTCTTCTCATGCGACTGTATTCCCTGGCAGAGACAAAGTTTCTTCTGTGTAGCTCCGAGTTGAATCTGTTTTGAAATGCTAAAATTACATTACTTTGACAGAAATTAAATATTTTTGTTGGTGTGATGGGTGATTTTTTTTTTTTTTTTNTTTTTTTTTTTTTTTTTAATAGCAGACTAGAATGAACAGAAACCAATGGCAGGCTGGAAGGTCGAAAAAATTATAAAATTTAACGCTCGTATGTTTTGGAAAATGGTTGGCAGTAATGTAACGTGTATGCCGGTTGTTGGGCTCCAACATGCAAGCTCACTGGTATGATGCTTTAAGCAGGACTTGCCCTCATGGAGGGTTATGACAAAAATAGTTGAGCTAGCTTTGTTTCATACTTAAATCATCCATCTTCATCCAGACATAAAGAGGCTAGAAAGAGGAAGGCTTTTAATGTTTAATGTTTAATCTGGTTTATCCACATGAACTCGTAGCAAAAGGAAAAGGGTCAGACAGTTGTATATTATATTGTAAGAGTTATAGTACTTTTAGAGGTTAAAGATAGTCTTACAGTAAATACACACCTAGGTTGGTTTTAGATTTCTTGTCATTATTATTAGAATTGCACATATATGTCATGTTTTTGTGGTAGTATTTGATGTAGTTACAGGTAAACATCAGTAATATTTCACATATTACGAGTGCTAGTAGGATTCTCAGAGTAAAGAAAAGCAGTAATAGATTTTTTCCTTTTTTCTTTTTTCCTTTTTCTTTTTTCCTTTTTTTTCTCTTTTGATTCTTTTCTCCCAGTAATAGTTTAATATTAGTTTAATGTGTAATATTTCAGCTTCTGCAGACAAGAGTCCTCTCTCTCTCTCTACTGAGATATTCCCAGGTCTCCAGTTTTCCTGGAGTGACCTTGCTGAGTGGACCAGTGTAGGTGCTCTAAGGCATTAGACGGTCACTTAGGGTGTCTAATCAATTATGAGATTAATGCTTCAGTGTAAACTGGAAGCCAAGAGAACTGGCTCTGATTAACAGGAGTCAAGTCAAGCACCATTAAGCTTCTTAAGCTTAACTGCTGGTGTGTAGTTAAAGTTTGTTGGGAACTAAGAGGATATTCTGGCTTGTACTGTAATCACTTAAAGTTGGTCACTGCTTTGTGTGTACATGTTGTCTGTTCATGAAAATAAATTTGTATGTTAAATTGACTACTATTCTTTGAAATCTAAGAAGTTATATCACAATAAGCAGTTAAAACAATCTAACAGTAATTGTTCAAGGCAGCTGGACTTGCTGTTTCTTCTTGAGATGTTTTGCCACTCATCCAAGTAGCTTCTTCAGTTTTGAGTCAGTGCTGGGCAGTAAACCAGTATTTATTCTCAAAGAGTCGTTCACACCTTTGGTGAGGAGTCACATGGCAGTTGTGAGAGTTGTTGGAGTCACGTGAGGTGCACACTGCTCTTTTGATTGAACATGCTTTGGTAAAGCAATAGCAATAATAGAGATGTTAGGACACCAAACCAACCTCTATCTGTCTTCTCTGTCCAAAATATATTCATTGTCTTGCCTTGAACTAGTTGAACTACTATCTAACTACTGCTAGATATGCAAAGATCTGGATGACTGATAAGCTTCACAGACATGCAGCAAAAACAATGTGAATAAAAATGCTAAATTTCTTTATCTTCACAGATTCTGTGGAATCTGTGTCCTACCATATCTCTTCTGGAGACCCTCGGGGTTTGTTCTCGGTCCATCCAAAGTCTGGCCTGATCAGCAGCACCCAGCCCCTTGACCATGAGTCTCAGCCATACGTGCTGCTGGTTCTTCAGTCCTTTACCGGCACTTCTCCTGTTTACAGCACCACCCAAGTCAACGTCACCATTTCTGATGTTAACGATAATGCCCCTGTCTTCGCCAAAGACAGTGACACTATCACAGTATCACAGAACACACTTCCTGGAACAGTGTTGTTTATCGCTCATGCACATGACTATGATAGTGGTGCCAATGGGAGGGTGAATTATTACCTAAACTCAGGGGAAAGTAGCCCCAGTGACATTTTTGTTGTTGACCACATCCTTGGGACAGTAACATTAATCCAGAGTTTACAGTTGGATGGTCAGCAGAAATATAACCTTGAAATCCTGGCTAAAGATGAAGGAGAACCTTCCCTCAGCTCTACTCTGACCCTCACAGTCAACGTAGACCGCATGACTGCTGAAGACACTCTGACATTCGAGACATTAGTCTACCAGGTGGAGATTGGAGAGGGCTACCGGAAAGATGCACGAGTCATCCAAGTGAGGGCGCACCATAGCTGGGGAGCTCACACTTCTGCCTCAGGCCTCATCTACTCATTGGAGGCAGAACCAGGGTTCCCTCCTGCTCCATTTCGGATTCACCCAAAGAGTGGATGGTTGTATCTCTCCCACAGCCTGGACTATGAGACTGAACCCATGTTTCATTTTAGAGTGCTGGCCACAGCCAGGGAAGCTACTCTATCCAACACTACAGCTACAGCCACTGTCATAGTATTGGTACTGGATGTCAATGACAATGCACCAGTGTTCAGTAGTGATGTTTATTACTTCACCATGTCAGAGGGGTCATCACCCCAAGGCCTGGTGGGAACAGTCAAGGCCATGGATAAGGACTCTGGGAAAAATGCCCAGCTGTCCTACATCCTGCTCTCAGATGGGAAGTTCTTCCGCATTGATGCCAAAACAGGTAAAAACTTTCACAGTGGTTACACCAAAGTGATGAAATATTAAGTTTTACTGTTTTACTACCATCGAACTTCATCCTTAACTTTCTCTCTCTTTCTTCATCCAGGTGAGATAATCAACTGGGTGGCTTTAGATCGGGAGCAGTACAGCCAGCACTGCCTGAAGGTGATGGTGACAGACCAGGGTCACCCTCGCCTCAACGATACCACCACTGTGCACATCCTGGTCACTGACATCAATGATAACCTGCCACAATTTACACATCTGCCTGCCAGCAAGGAGCTTAATGTTCAGGTCAATATGATTCTACCGCCGCATTGTACCATAGGAGTCTTAGCATTTTTATAAAAGAAGTGCTTAACAAGGCACTAATACACAATGCATTGTTCTCTTCAAATTAGGTGATTTTTAACGTCAGATTTTGGGTACATCTGAAGCTTGAGGTGTTGAAAATACCTCATAACTGCAAGTAAAAACATGAGAATCACAGAATAAAACTAGTGTGTGTAGTGTGGTTGATATGTTGTTATATTGAAATCCATTGTATTTGATCTCTGTACAATGTTTATCTTTCTATTGCAGATATGGGCAGGTCTACCAACAGGAGCTTTGGTGACAAACATATTTGCCAAAGACCTGGATGCAGGAGAAAATGGAACAGTTGCATTCTCTTTGGCCTCTGGTGAGTTCTGAATGTATTATTGTACTGAGTGTTCACGTTTTTCTTATGTCCCAATTTTTGAAGGTTTTCTGAGCATTCACATCTTGTTTTTCTCTGAATTGATCTTGAAGATGATAATCTTGGACACTTTGAGATTGATAGTAAGAGTGGAGACATCAACGCAACAGTGCTTTTTACACAAAACACACAACCATACTACACTCTGAAAGTAACTGCCAGGGACAGTGGAGCCACACCACTGGAGGACACTGCAGTCATTCACCTACAGGTACACTGCATTCTGTGATTCATGGTGTTAGGTTTAATTTTAATTTCTGCTAGATGGATGTAGTATATTCTCATTAGATTCTAACTGAGATTCAGGTTTGAGGCTGGAATTGTTGAATGATGTTTTTTTTTGTTTGTTTTTTTTTTATCTTTATTTTGGTCTTAACACATAAAATCAACATAAAAACAAAGAGAAACAGAGAAACATCTCAACAGCGACCGAAAAGGTGTAGGCTGAAGCCAAGCTTATTATTCCTGTCCTTCTCACTTATCAACATCTACACAACACCATAAACATAAATAGCATGGCGGTAGTCCATATTATCTCAACAAAATTTGTATAATATTTATTTCCATGTACATTCGTGGAATGGACATACATTCTTCAAAAAAAAAAAAAAAAAAAAAAAAAAAAAAAAAAAAAAAAAAAAAAAAAAAAAAAAAAAAAAAAANTTCAACTTAAACATTTTCTTAAATTTAACCATTGTTGTACATGTTTTTAACTCATCTTCAAGCTTATTCCATAAATTAACCCCTTTAACTGAAGTACATCTGTTTTTCAAATCTAATGTTATATACCAGTATCTTTTACTTAAGTATAAGTAGTAACCACAAAACCTCAAAAGTTGTGCATTCAAATTTTTGATTAAATGTTAAAAAAGTAAAAGTAGAAAGTACAACATACTTAAATATCTGAAGTAAAAGTATGAAATAGAGTAGCATTTAGTTTTGCTGTCTGGTAAAACCTTCATATCTCGATCAGTTACATACTTAGAGCCCAGTTGAAGAAGGAGAGAGAGAGAGAGAGAAAGGAAGAAAGAAAGAAAGAAAGAAAAAGAAAGAAAGAAAGAAAGAAAGAAAAAGAAATCTTGTATTTCAAATTTTGCTTTTAAAAGTAAAAGAAAATAATTTCCTGCAGAAAAATATCAAAAGTAAATGTACTCCAAGTGAAGTGGTGTAGCATTTACTTTCAGTGTCAGGTAAAGAAAGAAAAATAAAGATGATATTAGTGAAATTTTATCTAATGTTAAACTTAAAACACAACTCTGCTACAGATATCAGAGAGGTAATGGAGTAAAAAATACAATGAATATATTGTATTAGTGGAAGAAATTATAGTGGAGAAAAATTTAAAAATCTCTCAAAGTGTACTTCACAATACTTAAGTAAATGTACTTATTTATTTTTCAATCCAGGTTTATGGAGCAGAGGCTCAGTTTGGCAGCTCTGACCACCAAACTGTCAGACACTTTTCAGTCAGAGAGGATGCAGAACCTGCAGCTGTAATCGGCTCTGCCAGTGTTTCAGACAAAGGCGGGTTCCATTATTCTATCACTGAGGGTGACGGCAGCGTTCACTTTGATATCGACAGCTCCTCTGGTGATATATATATTAACCAGCCACTGGACTACGAGTCTGCCACACAGTACTTCCTGATGGTACAAGCGGAGGATATAGCACTGTCTTCTGGAATGAACACGACTGTGCTTGTCAATGTGATGGTGGAGGATGTAAATGACCACACACCCTGGTTCCCGGATAAACTGGTGACATTTGGTCTGAAAGAGGATGCTGCAGTTGGAACTCTGGCATATGCTTTCCATGCCAAAGATGCTGATGGGACCTTGTCTAACAGTGCCGTCCACTACTCCCTCACCTTTGACCCTGAACTGGGACTCAGTGAATCATTGTCACCCTTTCCCTTTCAGATCGACCCTTACTCTGGGAGTCTGATTGTAAGAACACCCTTAGACCGCGAGACCACCCCGAGCTTTGCGTTCACTGTAACCGCCACTGACCAGGCGAAGAGGAAGACCGAGCGTAAACATGCATCAGTGACAGCTCAGGTCTTCCTGTTGGATGTGAACGATAACCGGCCAGTGTTTATATCATCTGACACTGTTCAGGTGGTGGAGAATGCGGAGGTGGGGAGTCTGCTGCACCATGTTGTGGCCATAGATGGAGATCTGGATGAAAACGGTTTGATCTCGTATGTCATTGTTGCAGGAAACAAGAAAGGATTCTTCACTCTGGAGGAGAAAACGGGTGAGTATGACACACACAGCATCAGAAAACAGTAATTTGGATTTAGATGTTGTGTACTATTTTTCCTGGATTTGAAGGCATATCTATCTATCTATCTATCTATCTATCTATCTATCTATCTATCTATCTATCTATCTACACACACAGACACACACATTTGGATCACAACTTTAAACTTTGAATGATTACTATACTATCGTTTTATTTCAAAATTAAAGACTATTATTTCAAGTATCCAGCTTGTTGGACATTTTGAGCAACATGTCAGACAAATATTTTACATCTTGGAAAGTGTACAGTATACTGTATCTTTGACTAAAGCTCTACTTCTCCACCAATAGAATAGCAGTCATGCCACCAGTATTACCATAACTGTACTGATGACTTATGGTCATTGCAGCAGCAAAAATAGGGTAGATACCAGAGCAATTAGCATCAAAACATCAATCTAAATAATAATACAATAAGAACCATTATTATGCTCATATTACAATTATGGTAGCTGGAGAGAATTCTTTTTATGTTTTCTGATCATGTAGGAGAGATGAGGTTGGTGATCAAACAAGGGTTCTTTTGTATATTTTTGGGACATTTTATACATTAAACCACATACATTTGTTCTCAGGTTAATAGTTAAAGTGTGCGGTACCTGAAACTTCCTACATTACTACAACATTACAACATTAGTTCAGTTGTGTTATCTTACACCTTACACACACTGACAAATACAAATTGACGTTTCTGATTTCTTCCATGTGATTTTGAAATATTTTAACTGATTTCTTCTTGCAACATTAGGAAATTTTCCCCTATTCTGGCCATCTTACTCATAGTCTTCCATCTTCTTTAGGACTCTTGTTTCTCTCTGCTGTCTTGGACTATGAGACTCAGCGCTCCCACCGTCTTACCATCCGTGCTGTGGACCACGGACACCCTTTGCTCTCCTCCACACAGACCCTGACAGTGGAGGTGGAGGATGTGAATGACCAGCCGCCCGTCTTTCAGCAGCATATCTACAACGCCAGTGTGGCAGAGAACAGAGAACCAGGAGAACCCGTGATCAGGATCTCTGCCACAGATAAGGATTCAGGTAATTATCAAATACACATGGGAATGGGAAATAATTCAACATTATTCTTAAATAACTCTCACTGATCACTGTAATGATACACCATTAATGATTGCAAGTAAATTGCTATTAAAAACTAACAACTATGAGCGAAGAATTTTGTCTAATGTGGAATACAGTTAATAATGTTGTTAATAAAATGAAGTTAATAATGTTAATAATTTAAATGTGACTTGGGATACATTTTCAACACCAAAATACATAGCAACATTGGAGCAATATTCTGAAATATTATATATTCCAGCCCAGCCCTTGCTACACATATCATCTTTCAAGTTTGATTGCATTAGTCATGCATAAGTTTTAAAAATTTAAAAGACAAAGAAAAGACGTTTTATTACCCCTGTTCATCACACTTATATTTACTAAATAGAATCATCAACATCCGGACCAAATCATCTAAAGCTGAAAGAGAAAATTCAAACATTAAAAATTGAGAAACACTTTCTTTGTTTTGATTTTGATTTGGTTTTGTGACTAATAAGCTTTTTTTTTTCTTTTTTTTTCTTTTTTTTTTTTTAGAAATCTGAGATAAATGTAAGGTGTCTATCTAGCTGTGAATTCATATTCCAGTCCACATTGTACCTCATAGCATGTTTTGGAGCAGAGGAGTGTGTCCAGCTCTCTGATAATGCTGCTGTATGTTTCCTGAGTTTCAGACAGCACCAGTGTGAGAATCATTTGTGGACAGGAAGTTATGGACGAAAGGTTTTTGTTTCATTCATTTTTGTGTGCACACTAACCTAGTCCTGTTTTTTAAGAACAATGCAAAATTTACACAGAAGTAAAAATAAGATATAAATAAAATAAAATATATCTTTTTATAATTTTTTTGTAAAATTTGTGTACTTTTAATTTGTATTTCTTATCAAGCTGAGGTTCTCAGTATTTTGAATGAAAATGAGTCAAGATATGGAAATGTGCTTGCACAAATAATGCAAAAAATAAATGAACAAAATAAAGATGCATTACATTTGGGGATTATGAAATGGGGTTAGATAAAGAAGGGTCTCATCCAGTAGCATTTAACTATAGCATGAAATAGCTGTAGAGGTAAGTGGAAGTGAAGTATATGAACCTAAAATGCCTAGATGGCAGTGCTAGCCTGTTTAGTGCTCATTAAGTCTAATTACAATAAAGAGAGTAACAGAGATACATAAAAAGTGTAAGGGCAAGACTTTTACACTCCAAAAGAATCAGATTCATGTAGTATTAAAGAAGCCTGTTTCTTTTCTGTGGCACAAGAGCTTTAAAATATTTGATGATTTGAATCAGGAAAGAGAAAATTCTATGACTTCTGCTTAATCAGAAGTATAACAATTACCTTCCAGTATCATTAAAGGGAATTATAATAACAAAATGCAATGCCATTAGCAGAAGCTCTCTGCTATATTTTGGTTAAAATCCAGCAGTGCAGTGATCAAGGTCAACTTCTGTTTTGTTTAGCTCCATTAGTAGTTGAACTGAAACCAACCGTCTCACTTTCCTTATGTCTTGTGCCGCTTGTTTCTTTTTCATATGTGAGTTTAACTGTACAACACACTAAATCTCATTCATCTGAACCCAAATCAGATTTGTAAATCTGCACATCAACCTGTTTATTTTAACATGCTGTGCAAGGGGGCCTCCTAAATCCCATTTCATCTCTTTATGTTGACAGTATGAGCTTTTTAAATACTGTTGGCACATGTGCTGCAAAACATGTACAAGGAGGATCTACACAGGATGGCTTTCATGGTGAGCTAACATTCTTAGGGGTGAGAATTGGCCAAAATCAGCAAGCACACAGCTCCTTTGGGAGATTTGAAAGATCCTCTCATATGATGATTTCCATAATGCAAGCGATCTGTGCCAATAGGCCTATGTTTTCATCTGTCTCCCCAAAAGCCTTGTCTGGAGCCTGCGACATGCTGTCCATGTTCTCCCACCAGTCTTATTTAATTATCATTTCTACTGCTTTTAGATACACTTCCCAAAGATGACCATTATTTTGAGTCTGCAGTTTTCAAATGCTGGAGTCAGTCAAAGGATATGTGAATCATCAATGCTAACAGGTTACCTTATATTATTCTGTGCATACTGAGCTTCTCTGTTGAGTAAAAAAAGTTTCTGTTGAGTAAAAGTTTGCTGGAAACTTTTGATCTTGAGAAAATACAGTTTAGTACAACAGTACTTGTGTGGTATGGTTTGATTTCACTTTGCATCTACACACTCATTTGTATTAAGACTTGTTAATGTTTTTTGCTAAATATTGTATTCACAAAAATGAAGAATTTGTTTTCATTCATCAAGATCAGACTATCTTTTTCTTTCTTTCTTTCTTTCTTTCTTTCTTTCTTTCTTTNTTTTCATTCATCAAGATCAGACTATCTTTTTCTTTCTTTCTTTCTTTCTTTCTTTCTTTCTTTCTTCTATATCTTTCCTTCTGTCTTTCTTTTCTTTCCTTACCTGAAAGTGAAACTAAATGCTACTCCTCTTCACTATGTGTAATTTTACTTTATATACTTTGGTGCTGAAAATTATTTATTTTTACTTATAAAATTCTAAATGCAGGGTTTTTACTTGTAATGGAACATAGACTCTGTGGTATTGCTACTTTTATGGTGACATATTACATCTGAGTCAAACCTGGTCCTGTTTTCAATTTGGCAATCAGATAAGGCCTTTCTGAAATGGAAGCAGCCTTAAACATGAACTGACTTAATGAGGTGTGACAGGCATTTTTTTTATATATATAATATATATTGTATTTAAAATTTTTAAAAAAAGTAGTGATGTCAAATTATTTTGGCATGATCATTTGTGTTTCACAAAACACTGTTTTATTAAGATGGAAATGGGAAATCAGAAAGCCATACAATGTGTGCAGTTCATTACAAATGCTAGATGGACTATCATATTCTGAATCACCATCATTATCATGGGATCTTAATTTTAATTATTTTTTCCCACTTTACCACTTTTTATTACACAAAGATTTGAGGCGTACACCACTATTCAGTCCTGTTTAAAGTGTAAGACATTAATTGTGTGTCCATGTGTCCATCCCTCAGAGGAGAACGCTGTGGTGAGGTTCAGTTTGCTGCCAGGTCCCGGCTATGAGCTCTTCACCATCAACCCTCACACCGGTCTGATTAGCACCAGCTCCTACCTGGACCGAGAGGAGTACCAACACTTCACTCTCAGAGGTAACACACAGCAGAGTCATTGTAATACACACACACACAATGAAAAACTTTATACTTGAGTGACACAGAAGGGAGACAATAGCACGGGGAACACTGAGGGTCATAAAGATACTTTTAATTTGAGTGATTTTAGTAATATAAAAATCTCACATGATGGCAGAGTGACTGTGATGATCCTCACATGACTCCCATGTGATCCAAGAAGTCACCCGGGTCAAGGTATGAACAATTCTCAGAGGAATAAGTTAATCACCCACCAATGAGGCACTACTAGGATGAGTGGTGAAGCATCTTCAAGCCTAAACAAGTCAGTCACATGACTGTACGTAACATGTGATATCTCTGTGGGTTGAGAAAATTGTACAGTACTTGTGCTTATGAAATCCTTTCAAAAAGCCAATTGGATATAACTTCCAAACTCTGTGTGCACTGAGATTTAAAAAAATTATGAAGTTGTTTCAGGTGTGATATGATAATAAAAAAAAAGACAGAAGACCAATTTCAAAGTCTCTGATACTAAATTTGCAAAATGTTCTTACTCAGCTCTGGCTCAGACATTTCCGCTGCAGGGGTATAAAAATATCTAATGATAGATTAATAGACACAGATTTATGAATGCAATATAATTCAGCAGATTGATTTATTTTACATAAACATCTCTCTCTCTCTCTCTCTCTCTCTCTCTCTCTCTCTCTCTCTCGAGTATACAGTAATTACATTTGAACCATTCAGCAATGTTTTGTGATAAACTGCTTTCAGATGTTTTATCACAATATTTGCACAGTCAGCAGTGGATGAACAATTAAAGCTAATAAGGAAATATAATCACAGGAAAGCTCAAAATGTCTTGAAGTTGTGCCAGAATCACACAGGAGTTACCAAAATATGTGTGGACAATTTTCCCGGGCTTCAGATGGAAATGGAATGAACTAAAATACTTTTAATAAGTATTAAATGTGGTTGCAATGGGCTTATAATAGACAGTTCAATTTTCATTATAAGCAGCTGTACTGGTATTGAAAATGTAATCTGGCTTCAGATTTTTAGTAGCACATATAAAGCCAGAATTTGAAGAAAAATAAAAGGTTCATTATACTTTACTGGACTGATATAACTCTGGTTAAAAAACATTGAAATATTTACTTTTCATGACTGATTATAAGTTGTCATACATGTAACACTATATGTTATAATATGTTTTCATTAACTATATCATTGCGGAAGAAGTTCTTACAATAACAGTCTGTAGACCATGAGTTTACCAGTCAACATATTTCATTTTTCATCACTCTGTTTCTGTTGATTTTTCCAGTCAGTTTGGATACAGAAGTAATTTTCATACAATCAATAAGTAGACATTCTGCATAGATCTGTGTCTGGGGTGAATAAAAACCATAAATCAGTAGGGGCTACTCTTTATGGCTACATTCAGCCCGATATACTCCAGATGGCATTGCGCAAAAGGATCAGAAACAGTGCCATCTGGAGTTCCATTAAAATAAATGATCTGAAATGTCAACAGAAATCTTCTTATAGTATATCATTGTCAAAGCCCAACATGGAGTAACATGCTTTTATCGGCCACCGCCTTACCTTCATTGTCCTCAGTCCAGGCTCGTGACAGCGGCTTACCACCGCTCTCTGGCACGGCCACAGTGCTTTGCTCTGTGCTGGATGACAATGACAACCCTCCAGAGTTCATGCAGTCATCCTTCCAGATCAGCCTGCCAGAAAACCTACCAGCTGGAGTCATCCACACTGCCCAGGCCTCCGACCCAGACCACAAAGAAAATGGCACCATTCTCTATTCCATACTGGGTAAGGAACCCTGACATTGCTCCATATCAACCTATTAGATTCAAGATTTCAAGATTCAATATGTCATTGGCATATTCACGTGAGGATGTTTTTTGGGTAGTGTGCTGATACAGCTTGACATTCAGCATGAAACATACCTACATCCCAGAAACATTCAACAATGACAAAGACGGAACTAATCTTCTTTTCCTTTCGGCTTTCCCTTCAGGGGTCACCACAGCGAATCATCTGCCTCCATCTA
>VXCM01001579.1:1038-97146 GCA_014773175.1 Lucifuga dentata
CACACACACACACACACACACACACACACCCAACAGCTAAGCTCTTACAAATGTGTTACGGAGTGTTTTATTAACAGGTTAATAAAACACTCCATCACACAGAAATTAAGACCTTTTTCATTGTTTACGGTACTTTTCAATCTTTGTGATGTTTTCAACTTTACCTTGCATGTGTTAGTAATCCATACATTTTATATATATAATGCCACTGAGTTGATTTGTCAATTTGTTTAAATGTGCCTCTTTCTCAAATGTCACCACACACACACACACACACACACACACACACACACACACACAACTCCACATCCCCATGCATCGTGCCTCCCTAGATGGAGTGGCATCTTTCTGTTCCTCCTCTCTTAAAACACAGAGCTCTAAAGCAGAGAAATTAGGTTTTCCTTTACTGATTTGACGCGTCCATGTTGCTTTGACACCAGAGGAAGCAGGATAAATTGTGGCTCTTAAATAAGTAGCAACTAATTAGCATGCCAGTTTTTATTGTTTTTTTTTTAATGAGATAGCCACCATATCAGCACCCTGGTAATGAGACATATAATTAAAGATAGTTAATAGAGGGGAAGCTTTATGAATGAGCATCAGTCATTGCTAGGATGACGCTGTGTAGTTTACCGCCAGTAATTACCACTAATATATTTATAACTAGCTCTAGCTTCAGTATCATATGTACCAGAACTATTCTCATTTTCTGTAAAAGTTCCTTTTTCCATCCTATTTCACCTCACAGTTTCTCCTCTTTTTGTCTTCCTCATTCCCTCTCCACTTGCAGGGTGCAGATCACTGCTCCAGTCTGAACTTTGGTCTGGGTTCCAGTGGTCCAGTGCTTGGAATCTCTGGGTCTGAACTGGAAGCAGGTGTTGAATACACATTCAAGCTGACTATCAACAAAGATGGCATGGCACCAGAGTCCACCACGCAGTCTGTGAGTGCACACATTCTTCTGCACACATGCATGCATGCTCACATCCTTGCATGTTTTAAATAATTACAAAAGCATTTGAACCCAGTAAGACCTACATGCCATTTCTTGGAGTGAGAAGCCTTTCAGATCCGTGAAACCAAGTACTTCTTGTGTGTTTTTTTTCAAATTTTTTTTTTTTTTTTTTTTTTACATGTAGCATTTGCAAAATTACTACATGATTGCCTAATTAATGTTGATACCTTGTCATAATTACTTTGCACAAGTGAGGCCTATGTGAAAATGATTGGACATGATATCTGATCTTTGTAATTGTGTTTAGTATTGTATTTTCATACACTGCACTACATGTCCATAGGTCTACATATAAAAAAGGATTATTGCTACTGGTCTCCCTTTTCTTTTTGCCTTAAATAAAGAGGATTAGCAATTTGGAATAGATTCATCCATCAGTTTTTCACTGAATCTGCTTGCCACCATGTATAATAGCTCTTTTTTACTAATCTATACCTCAGAGCAATACAAAGATACATATAAAATTTTGAATCAAAATTTTTCGCAAGTGGCATTCAAGTCACATCAGTTTCCCACAAACTCTTATTCAACTTACAGCCTTCTCTATTTCCTTCTTCAAAATGTTTATATTGGTATTGCTGATTCACAATGTGTGCGTGTGTGTGTGTGTGTGTGTGTGCGTGCGTGCGTGCGTGCGCTCCAGGTCCTTGTCGAGAGTGGCCATATTCCCATGGTGTATCTAGAGTGTGTGTCCTGTAAGGCCCAGTCTATCTACGAGGTCAGCCAGAACTCCTATGTCTACCTCAGAGGAACCTGCACCAACTGTCGTGGCATCTACCGTGGAGTAAGCACAAATACACACACACATACACACACACACTGGCAAACTCAAATACACAAACTGAATAAAAATCAGATTTTCCCTGTTTAGTAAAATGAGGTCACTGCACCACAGAAGCGACAGTGAAGTCAGCATTTCCAGAGTCCTTCCTCCTTGTCCTCTCTCTCTCTCTCTCTCTCAGACTGTCCTTGGCAAAGCACAGAGTAGTGCGTGGGTGTGTAAGAATGAGGTCATTGTGCAATGGGAACTAGAGAGAATATGTCTTTATGTCTTTACAAACACTAGAAAACAAAGACAAATTACTTGTTGAGTCATTGGAGCTCAGATTACATGTACACTGACTGCTTAGCTATAATCTGACCTGAATAATCATGTTTTTTTAGAGATTAAACTGGGCTTTAGTTATATGTCATTTGAGTAATATGTAACTTGCTGGTCCTTGAATATAGATATTATGTATGCACGGTCACAGGGAATGAAACTGGAGGTCTTGTTCTGGAGTCTGTTGCCTTGTGAAGCTCTGTATGGAAGTGACATAAGTCTTTCTTGCTATAAAGTAGTCTTATGTTAGTAAAATCTCTCTTTCTCCTAGCGTTGGAGTGCCATGACACTGCAGAACGAGACACTGGTCCTGGACTCCTCCTCAACCACCACACGAAGTGACGGCATGAATCTGGTCCTGCGGCAGGGTGTCTTGCGCCACGGGGACTCATACATCTTCACCCTGCACGTAACCGATGGCAGTCTGGATGGTGAGGGTGCCGCCTCCATCACACTGCACCATAACATGCCCCCGGCTGGTGGGGAGTGTCACCTGAGAGGGGGAGGAGAAGGGGGACCGGAGTACGGGGATGGAGATGGCGAAGGCTGGAGGGTACACACACTGCTGGACCGGGTGCACTTCAACTGCTCAGGTAGGAAGAAGGAGGGTTTGTTCTCTCTCTCTCTCTCTCATATGCAAATCACACTATGATAGTTTTAGTGTGTTACTCTTTCATATAGAGGAGCAGTGTGTTTTCATTTTTTTTCTCAGATTACTTTTTCTTTTATACTGGATAGTTGTAGCACTTCTTCAGGCCTCATCTCATCTCATTAATCAAAAGAGTTAATCTGGGAAGGAAAAAAAAAATCACTGGTTGAACTGATCATGTAAACAGAAGTTGCATTGTAAGGGGTTACTTGTAAGGGGTTACAAGTTAGAACATTTTGTAACAACTGCTTCTGATTATTGTCTTTTCTTTGTTCCTTTCTTTCCTCCATCTCCCTCCTATATCCCCCTCCCTCCGTCCTCTTGCTTCTTCCAGGTTACAGTGATCTGGGGGTCTCAGAGACACCCTTGCTCTACAGCCTGTTGGTGACACGCTGCCGAGAAGACTACTGTGAGGACTTCTGTGTGTATAAAGGCAGCAGCCCTGAGCACTCTGCCTTCCTGCCTCCAGGCTTCAGCTCAGCCCATCACCGTGTGGCTGTGTCTGTCACTGTGGAAGACCACCAGGGAGCTGCCATCACCGCCCTCAACAAGTAGCTACCTTCATTTTATTTTAGGGTGGCCTGCTGATTAGAGTCATGCCAAGCTTCTCTGAAGGTTTCTTTTACATCAAAGTAAAACTCTGCCAGCTCCAGTGGTGCTGTTCTGTTACTTGACCTCTGACCTTCCCGGAGTTAAAGCCAAAGATTCATTTTGACACAGGGCTCAAGAAGCCTCAGATTGTGATCATTTTTGATGGTGTTTTTCCTACTTATGAGCAGACATGAGCCCAGCTGACCCCATAGAACACCAGCATTTTGGATTGAACAAGATTAAGTATAAATTAGAAACAAATGTATTTATGAGACTGTCTGATTTTGGGTGAAAATGGCAAATAATGAACTATGCCTTTACCCACTCCACTGCCCCCTACACTTCCATGGGCACACGCACACATCCACTCAGATAAAATAATCCTTCATCTTTCCACACAAATATGGTAAAAGTTTGAAGCTCTTCATTCAATACTGCTTTTCATTTTTCTGTGTAGATCCATCGAAGTTGTCCTGCCAGACACACCCCCAGATTACAGCAGCCTTCCCCATTGGCTGAGTGAGCTGACAGACAGCAAACTCAAAGAGCTGCTGAAACAGGGAGACTCTCAGAGGGTCCGAGAGTTATCACTGGCTCTTATTACAGTTCTAAACGAGGTATGAGAGGACAGTCGACCCTAGCCATCTATTAATATCAAACTATCCATTCATCAGTTGACTTAATATATGAGACATACTTGTACTCATTGTCCTCCAGTATGAGCAGACCAGGGAGTCAGAAGTGGTGTCCCAAGATGAGCATGATTACCGGGTCAGAGTTCGCAGCAACATCACCAGAGCTCTGACTGCTCTAGATCTGACCACCGTTAATGACATCCAGCAGACCTCAGCTGCTTTGGCACAGTGCACGGTAAGTAGGAAAGGAAATGGGGAAGAAAAAGAAAGACAAATGAGAAATCAGAGGTAAAAAGGGAGGAAACAGGTGAGCAAGCAGATGGCACTGTATCAGTTGTGTCACCGTGTGTGTGTTGCAGGCGGTGAGTGGAGAATTCATCTGCGAGGAGTGTCAGAACAGCACTCTAAACAAGCTGGAGTCCATGCTGGAGATTCTGCAGACTGACACCAAGCAGGGAACTGTCACGCCTACTGAAATTGCTGACAACATCCTCAACATCATGGGTAAGGAAGCAAACAAATGTAAACAGACCACCGGAAACAGAAGTGCCAGACTTTGTAGAATTTTACTTAATTTCTGTCGGTGCATGAGTGCATGTTTTCACCTTTTAAAACCGTATTGTTATTCATCTTGAAATGTGGACCTGATGAAAATGAAAAGGTAAATATAAAAATTTAAATGTAAACTGTAACATTAATTGTTTGGTTTGTTAGCCATTAGATGACAGAAAAGCACCATAACAGTGACTGGCAGACAGTCCTTATTTGCTAATGTCTTAGCAAACATTTTGCATACTTAAATATTCATCAAACCAAAAACATGAGCAAACCAGTAGTCATGTTTCTGTTCACCACATGAGGAAGTCCAATATTCACTCACTCACTCCAGTATTCACTCTGTTTTGGTCTCTACCAGCTGCTGAGAAAAATATCTGGGACTTTAGTTTTGATAGATGCTCCTCTTTCTTCTCTCCTGCTGGAAACGGTTATTGAAAGGAGCTCAACTCTACTGTAAACCAATCAGCAACCAAACAACCAAACAACCAACCAACCAGTGAAGGCTTTTAGCAGAAAATTCTCTGCTGTATTCTGTATTTCTTGGTCAACATGATATAATTCCAATCCATCAAACATAACATTTAGTGGAGACATGACAGGTTTTACTGCATCAAGCAATTACTTACTAATAATAACTTATAGTATAAGCACTGTACTGTACTCTGGCAATGACAATAAATGAATCTAATCTAATCTAAGCAGCTAACACACACCTTCTCCCTCCATTTTGTATAATTGAAGATTGGGTGTTTTTGGAGAAGACAAGCTGCTAGGATATTCCTCCATTCCAACAATTTGCCCACCTATTTTCTTGCCTTTACACCTCATCTCCCTCACTTTTCCTCTTCTGCCTCCCTCCAGGAGATCTGATCCATCAGGTCAGCCAGTCAGCCTCCCAGTCGCACCCCCAGCCCCCATATGTGGATTCTGCCTCATCCCCCTCCATCTCCTCCTTTTCGTCTTCTAGTGAAGAGCAAGGGTGTACCATATTAGACCCCTCCCCCTCCTCCTTGGAACCACACCCTCTGCGTGTGGCAGCCAAAGCATATAGTTTGTCCTCTGTCCTCATGCTGATCCTCATGCACGCTCGCGTGCTCAACGAGGAGCCACTTGTACTGAGGGGAGCTGAGATCGCTGCTACAGGGAAGCTGGCAGACCCCCAGAGCCTACTCTGCTACCATGGCAACAACAGCCCAGGTGGGTCAATGTATGCCTGTGTTTTTGTCCTATATTGCCTAGAGCTCACCTGTCACTCAAACAGCGGGCTCATTTCAATGAATCATAAATCTTGGTGATTATGCAAAAGCTTTTATGAAATGGACCAAGTTTGAAATACAAATATGTTCTGCCAATTCTGCCAATCAGTAAAAGAAGCTAAACGTTTCCATACTTAATGTTGAAAAGTGGGTCTGCTTTTCTGTTAGTAAGATAGTACAAGTGTTATTAATGGATTTATCTCATCTCATCTTGTCTCATCTTGTCTCATCTCATCTTATCTATTTTTAGAGTGTCAGCGGTTCTCCATCCCCAGAGCCTTTAACAGCAGCGTGGGCCGAGCTGCAGCAGGAAACAGCATCATGCAGCTCATGTTTCAGGTAACATCAAGCAACATCTAGGATGACTTCTCAGTCTAACTGTAAACCCTCTTTATGAGCTTCATGTTTTTTAATATGACAAACAGCTTGTCAGGCAGAGTGACTGAATGAAAACTGCTGGTTCTACAGTCTTTTATCAGTGACTCAACTGCACGCGCGCACACACACACACACACACACATACTGTAAATAGAAACCCCTGAAAATGACAACTGGAACTGGGCTCTTTTTTTTTTTTTTTTTTTTACTTTTGCCCTTTTGTGTTATTCTCCATCAATGTTCCATCAGATCTACTTTTCTTCTCATTATATTTCCTCTCAGTGTTTTCTCTACTTTGATCTTCCTCTCCCTAGGTGGAATCCAACCCCTTTCCTTTCAATTATGTGGTCAACTACACCGTCTCTACTGAAGTGGCATCCATGGAATTTCGTACAGAGAACGGCACCCAAATCCCTATTTCGGGACTGGACGATAGTGAAGCCATCACTGTTGCTATTAACAATGGGAGTACTAGTGGCAGTGGGGGAGGTGAAGCAGGGTCTGAGGGTCCAGAGACGGGAGGGGTCCCCACAGCTGGGGCTGTTAATGTCAGCCACTGTGGCTCTGTCATCGTCAGGGTCAGCGCTGGAAACAACAACCGGAAGGCAGGGCTGTTTGTCCAACTCAACTTCACCTCTCTGGAGGGTATGGAGGTCATTTTTACTGCATGTACAGGGGGTGGACATAATGACAGGAACACCTGCACAACATAATGCAATCAATATTTTTGTTGAGAGGGCATCAGGAAGGTATTTTTGAAACTGTAATTTATGCTGGTATTATGTTAGATTCCATTTTATTGTAGAGGTGATTTGCCTTTTCATTTTAAATTATTCTTACTTGCAAATTTGTTATTCATTATTGTATTGTCCAAGCCGCTGATATGCTGCAATTCACTCTCAGGGTGATCAACAGACCCATGCTATGTTAATATGGCATGCATGTTGTCTATAATTGCAGGACTCTCCATCTGTCATCAGAAATCATGTATAATTTGACCATCAGTGGACATAATAATTGCAGCAGAGTTGAAGCATTAAAATACAAGGCCTTGCCTGCGTAAAGCTATTATGGAGCAAAAAAGGGAGATTATACATTATTATACATATGCATTAATACTTTAGGAACATACAGTCCCATTAAGCACAATTCATTACCTACAGTACACCTAGTGAATAACATGACATTCTACAATTGTCACTTGGTAATATCATATTGTTCCTTTCAAAAGCTTTAATTAATGTGACTCTTATTTTTTTATTATTAATTTTCTTCTTATTGTGTGTTTTTTTTTTTTTTTTTTTTTTTACAATCCTTTCATTTTTAACATGTTGACAGTTTCAACTAATGTGATAAAATTAATCTTCTCTTCTTGTTCTTTTTCTTTTTCCTCCATCAGATGCCATGGAGAGAGATAAAAGAGAAAAGGATGAGGAGGAGCCATACATCACTGCCTACCTCCATTCCCATGAACAACCCAACGAGTTCAACTGCACAGACAAGAAACGCATCAAACTTAGCACAACTAGGGGGCAGGATCTGGACCACAGGAAATACACCTTCTTCCTGTCTCCAGAGTGAGTGCCCTTTACATCTACCGCAATGTAGTATGTGTACTAAATGTGAGGAGTTAGTATAATTGTATGCAACAACTGGAGAAGTACAGTTATATGAAACGAGGGCCTGGGCCACCAATTTTGGATACACGCTCAGTGGCTAGAAAAGTAGAAGCACCTGTTCATTGTAATACAATCCACTACAACAGTTCTGTAATAATACTAACTTTATGAAACTAATAATTTTTAGTTGATGTTGACACTATTTCAGAGAGGTGTCAATTCAGCTGTATGGTCATTTTAGAGCCTGGAGTCTGTGTTGTTTTACTGAACTGCATTATTATAGCCAGTTTGATTTTAACTATTATGGATACGGCTCCTTGCTCATGTTCTTTTGGTGGTTATCTACAGCTTTTAACTGTGTGTTACTGGTTTTATAAATTGTATGCTGTATGCTCTTATGCACTTGTGCACTATATTGTATATGCACTTTATGTTGTACGTGTATGCACTTTTATGCAGCTTGCACACTTGAGCCCAAGACAAGTTTCCCCTTGGGACAATAAAGTATGTCTTGTCTTGTCTTGTCTTGTCTTGTCTTGTCTTGTCTTGTCTTGTCTTGTCTTGTCGTATCGTATCTTATCTTAAATTATTGTATCGTATTGTATTGTATTATATCGTATCGTATTGCATTGTATCGTATCGTATCATAATATTTTGGCTCCTCCATGTAAGTGAATTAGATGAGCATACCTGTACATTAGAAACACCCTTAAATATAATGCAGTCCAGTAAAACAACTACACAGACTCTAGCCTCAAAAATGACCATAGAGCTAAATCACCACCTCTCTACCCAGTCTCATCAACAACTAAACATTAGTAGTTTCATTAAGTTAGTATTTATTACAGATTGGATTGTATTACAATGAACAGGTATTTGTATTTTTCTGGCCACTGTGTGTGTTTTTCTGCACTGTACCATTACAACAAATGAATCCATCAACCAAACAGTGTAACCTTTGTCCTGTTTTGAACAGGTTGTATGACACCACTCTGGACTACTTTATCAACGTGACAACGGCCTGCAGCATCAGCTCCCATTTTGTGGGTGTGCATTTGGAAGTGGGGGTGTTTGCATCTCTTTGCCAGTACTTCAGTGAAAGAGAGAAGCAGTGGCGGACAGATGGCATGGTGCCTCTAGCAGAAACCAACGCCAGCAGAGCTGTCTGTCGAACCAAGCACCTCACGGCCTTCGCTGCAGGACTGTTTGTACCAACCAATGCCATCAGCTTCACTGTGCCAGTCAGTATCCCACAAAAATACCATCACTAATATCTAATATGCAACACACACACACTCAACCATCCCCCTTCTCCTTCAGGAGCGTTCCGGTGCACCGAGCCTGGTCGTGCTGTTGGTGTGTGTGCTGGGTTTGCTAAGTTATGTCGTGGCAGCAGCTATCTTACACAAACTGGACCAGCTAGATTTACGCCAGGCGGGTGTGGTTCCACTCTGTGGTCAAGACGGTCTTTTCAAGTATGAGGTCCAAGTCAAAACTGGCTGGAGCCAAGGGGCAGGTCAGTCAAATCATTTTTCCGAGTGGAAGCATCCGCTGGCAGGACTGGAAACCACAAGCATGGGCGTTATCGATAGATATTTACAGTAGTATCTACATATTATGTAAAAAATGTTACTATGTTAAAGGAAAGGAGGTATGAAAATAATCTGTGCGAGTTAAAGTTTTAGTGTTTCTCTTACCCCCCATGTCCTTCCAGGTACCACAGCCCATGTAGGAGTCAGTTTGTATGGGCGTGAGAGCCGCAGTGGACAGCGTCACCTGGATAGCAGAGGGGCCTTTGCACGCAATGCTCTTGACATTTTCCATATTGCCACTGATACAAGCCTGGGCAATGTCTGGAAAATACGGATTTGGCATGACAACAAGGGTACAGACACACTCACATCCACCGTAACTTCATACAGTTTATATTTAAAGCACCATACTGCCAGTTTTGCATGTTTAAGTCCAATAAATACTACCCCCATACATATTACGTTACTGACAAACAGTTTCCAAACCATAAAACCCAATTTCCTGCTATTTTACCAAATCCCCTGATCTTTCAAAATCAAAGGTTCAGGTGACACACCCACCTTAAAATTCAGTGTTTTGCTTGCCAACACATAATGTATGTCCGAATGTAGAAGGGACAGTCATTTTTAATTTTTCGTAAAAGCCATCTTCTCCTGGGGCTATATTCCCTGGCAGAGACATACATTGTCTTCTGTGCAGCTCCGTGTTGGATCGGATAAATAACGTTACATCGACAAAAAAAAACTAAACGGACATAGTGTTTTCTGTGACGATTACCTATCTCAAGTGCATTTCAGTTCTCTGCAAGTTGATTTTATAGCATACTGGAATGAACTGAAACCAGTGACAATCTGGAAGGTAGGAAAAACAAAAACAAAAATTTACCAAAAATGTAGTACATTTTGGGAATGGTTTTCAGTTACATATGCAGATTGTATATAATGGGCTCAAACCTACAAAATCAACGATATGGTCCTATAAGTGAAAGGTCTGCTCTCAGGTCTGTCCCCAGCGTGGATGTTGCAGTATGTCTTGGTCAAAGACCTGCAGACAGGAAGCAGCTACTTCTTCAGTGTGGATGAATGGCTTTCGGTGGACAACGAGAAAACGGACAGACGGGTAGAGATCGAGGTGGAGGCCTCAGGTAAGAAACCTTGTTATCTTATTCCCCTTTTAGCCTTCCGCTGCTGGTTGATGTCTGCTCACTCCTTGCTCTGTACACTTTAGAAGAGGCTGTGCTTCGTCGTCTGCCTCGTCTCCTGGTGTGTGAGCTGCAGAGGGCTGTGTGTGAGAGTCACCTGTGGCTGTCACTGTGGGAAAGACCCACCCGCAGTCCCTTTACCCGCCTGCAAAGAGCCACATGCTGCGCTTTGTTGCTACAGCTGTTTCTACTGGCCAACACACTGTGGTACAGCATTGTGGTGGACAAGAGATACAGGTATGGGTTGTGTCTTTCTCTCTGTCTGTCTAGGATTGATTACAAATTCTGTAGACTTTTTTCTGTATTTGAGTGGGCCTGTGTGTTGCAGCGTGAGGGCTGTGTCTCGGCTGTCTTTGCTGAACGGAGAGACGGTGGCAGCAGGTCTGGTTAGCTGTCTGATTGTTTATCCTCTCTACCTTCTCGTCTTCACTGTCTTCAGAATGAGCCGCAGCAAGGTAGCAGACCTGCACCTACAATAAAAACATCATAAATGCCTTGATATCTTTCATTGGCTGCACATGAAGCTAACACTCGGGTGTGTGTGTGTGTGTGTGTGTGTGTGTGTATGCATTAGTGTGTGTCTGTTGAGCAGGTGCCACCACAAGTGGACCAGGAGTCAGTAGAGATTGATGACTTTCTAGACAACTCCGTAGCAGGAAGTTCCTTCCTTTTTTTCAGCGGCGAGGTAAATTGTCGTGGGAAGTGCAGGCTGGGATTTAACATGAGTTGTTCCTGATATGATTTACAGTTTTGAGATGTCCTGATGTCCTGATTTTTTTTTATCATGGAGGCAATATGAAATTAAAACAAATTCCATGACTGCTTGTGATCTCTTCATTGTTTAAGAAAAGAAAGGGACAGTGCAGTCAATCAAGAATAATTTGATATTTTTCCAGGTTAAATCATTTCTCTCTCTCTCTCTCTCTCTCTCTCTCTCTCTCTCCCCCACCAACGCCCACGTAGACCAACTCAGAAGAAACCAATGTCGATGTGCCCACTCCGTCTACCAAAAGGTGGGTTTGAGAGAAGGGAAGAATAAAGAGCATGGAAAATGAAGATAAATGGGAGATGGTTTATAAATTAGAGAATTGTGCTTCAGAAAATAAAAAGTGTTTTTGAGCAATTGAATCATTTCCTGAAGTCTTCTGCTCTACATCTCCTTTGCAGTGTGGAGAGCTGGGGCCTGGCTGAGCAGGAGGAGACGGAGGACAGGGGTTGGCCAGAGCTGTTGAGTGATGTGTCCATGGTTGGAGGGGCGGGGCTTGGTGCAGGGTTGCCTCGGCTGAAGAGAGGCCAGGGAAGCAGGCACCTAGGTGTCGACATGACCTTTAACCCTGATGATGAGGAAGGCACTGAAAAACACAACAAATGTTTCACCTCTTCAGGTAACCGTAGCTTCAAGGCTGCTGAAATCAGATATGCTACAGATCAGGTGTTTTTTACCAGAAATTATCCAGGTATTTATTCAGTGTTTGGCAACATGCTAAATTATCACACTACTGAGGTCCCAACTAAAGTCAGGAAGAGGTCTTTAAAGATACACAATTTTGGACATGATTTCAAGACGACTCAAGGAAATCCTACCCAAAATCGATGTGCATAAATGTGTTTTGTTATTTAATATTTTATTTATTTATTATTTATTTTATTTATGTTTACCCAAAAGAGACCCAAGGAGAGTTGGAACTGGTCCAAATTAGTCCCAATCCAGAATGTGGTCAACTTGAACAAACACAAATAGAGAGAGAAGAGCAACATCGGCAGCAGTCAATTAACAACAAAACAAACAGCTGATGTTCCATTTGCTTTTACCTCTTTGTACTCCTTTTCTTTCAGTTTGTTCCTCATGTCAGCCATTTTTTTCCCTGTACTTCAGCATTCTCTGTCTCTGTCTGTGATTATCACACGAACAGAATTGATAGGGTGTCCACTCGGATCACTCCAAGTTTAAGACATATTGACACACAGACTGAGACTAGCACAAACCTGCATCTGCACCAACCTGCACCAGGCCTTGAGTTTGACACGTGTTCTAATGTCAAGTTCCTCTTCACCCACAGATGAGGATCTCATCAAGCACATTCTGGCAGATGGGAAGAATTTCTTTCCTCAGGCAGATGAAAGTGAGATGGCTGACCTGTAAGTTTTATCTTTGAACAGGAGACAGATTTTTAAGGATTTTTCAGTGACTCTTAAGAAATGTAGCAGTTTAGTGTTACTATCACTGCATTAATTTTTTTTTTTTTTTTTTTTTTTTTTTTTTTTACCAGGTCAAGTATTTTTGGAGATAAGACAGAAGTGATTCTTCTTCAGAAGCTGAATGAACCTCTTCCTCCAGAGTGTGTGAGAAGAGACCCACCTAAAACAGCTTTCACCTCCAATACAGGTGTGTGTGCATGAATCCTCTACATATCTGTTTGAATGCCGAATTATTCAACTACATCCCGCCTTTAACTGGAGTGTTTCTCATTATAGTTAGTCGACAGATCCTCACATTGGATTAAACTGAAACAGTCACATTGGAAACATAAATAAATCAGCCCCTCATCACTTATTGCTTTTGAAATTAATAGTAAGAAATGACTCTTACTGATAGTTTTGTTCAGTAACTAGCCAGTACTGGTGTCTGCACAGCTAATATAAAGTTAGATTTTGATGCATTGTTGTGTCATTCTGTTTTGCCGCCTTTAATATTTAATGAGCAAAAATAATTGAGGCAACACTGAAGACATTTCAGGGCTGAGTCTAAAGTTTTGTTTTGTTAGTGATCCTCTAGCTATATTTTCTTGTGAATAGTGGCATAATCTTGGATGCAGACAAGATAATAACACAAATACCTTAAATTTAAATTGACACTGTAATAATACTATGAATTAAAAGGAGTCTCGTAACTCCCTTTCTATATTTTTTTATTACCCCATAATGCCTCTCTTTTATTCCTGGCATGTTTAGCTTCTCTCAGGCCTGTTCACTTTTATTTTATTATTTTCTCTTATAAAGTATAATTTTTCGTTACTAAACACGCCCTCCGCCCTTCCTCCTGTCTTCAGTTGTGACAGACGTGTGTCATCCCAGACGGTTCCCTCCCTGGTGTGGACGTGCTGCCCTGTGGGGGAGCTGGGCAGGGATCACTCTGGCCAATGGCATATCGATTTGGGCAGGCCATGGCTTCAGCCAAAGTGTGGCCATGATGTGGCTCATTTCCTGTTTTGCCAGCTTCCTGTGCTCCTGCCTGCTTTTGGAACCAATTAAGGTGAGTACATACACATACATATATACACAAAGCACATACATAATAGATAAGTTTATAACTTTGTCAAAATTTCTTCAGTTTTGCTCTCAAGGGAAAACCTAATTTCCATAATTTAGTGATATTGATGTTTAATCTTAAATTGAAAGATCACATGGTCATCATGGTTGTTAACCTCTGGGCTTTTAAATCAAGCCTAACAGCTCCTACTCTCCTCCTCCTCCATCCCATAGGTGCTATGTGAGGCGGTGTACTATGCAGTGTATGTGTGTCGTCTGCGTCCAGAGGACCAGGACGTGCTGGTGGAGTTCCCTCAGGTAGAGAGAGTGGTCCAACGGGTACCCAGGGTGCGCCCACCACAGGGCTTTGCTCTGTCCCAGGCTCGGCACCAAGCACGCAAAGTCCACATGCTACACACCATGCTGAAGGTGAGAGAGAGCGAGCGAGAGAGAGAAATGTGATTAAAATATGCATAAGATTGAAGCTTGACATAACGTGAGGGTGTATCTTTAAGTATTTATGATGTTTTCTCTTATACATTAATGAAATTCTTGGTTCTGATTTTCAGAATTTCCTGGTTTATATGTTTTTCCTGCTGGTGGTTTTACTTCTGAACTACTCCGATACGGCCAAAGACACACACAGCCTGAGACTGCGTAATCAGCTGCAACGAACTCTACACACTCCTGAGTACCGCAACATCAGCAGGTGCATACAGACACACACGTACACACTAACAAGTAGAACTTCAGCTGTGACGTTCCCCACATAAATGTCTTATTTGTTGATGTCTATTATGAATGCTTTATGACAGAAATGACCTGTCCAATAAAAACAGCATCAAGAAATTGGGAAAATATGATGGCAAACACACAACAGTATGTGAAGTCAACAGAAATGCTTCTGTGGCTGCTCCCATGCGAGTGTATTCAAATAAATGACTTTGTATACCTCTTTATGAAAATTATTTTATGATTTTTATTAGATCTAGACCCACTCTTTCTTCTGTTTGCCCACGAGACATAAGACTTAACCTGAGTGCGTGGATACATTATGAGAACAAGTGAGAAAATAAATTGGCTCAAAAATTGTGAGCAGCTCAAGAGTATCTCTTCATTACTCTTCATTACAGGATGACATACAACAGTAACATTCATGTACTCACACAGGATGTACAGACTTCCTCAGCATCCTGTGTCCACAATCATCTTGTATGATGTTTTCACTTTATTTGATCAGCTTCACCATATCCACTCACACCCAGTCACACACACAGAGATGTCTACATTGTCTACATACAAGCTTAAAGTGTTGAAACAATATTATGACCTCTATAATTTAGTGTGTGACATACATGTTTTCAACAAATTCCTTCATTTCTCCATTAGCCGAGAGGATGTGCTGATGTGGTTGAATGACTCCTTGTTGCCACGGCTACTGGATGATAGCAGCCTTTTAAAAGACACAGGGAGTGTGTTACTTGGCACAGTGAGACTCCGACAAATTCATGACACACAGGGTGAGATTGCTTTGTGTTCATTGTTTCACTTGAGTTTGCTCAGGGCTGACAGACCAAGGATAAATGTTTTAGGATAAAATCTGTTGCTGCATAAGTGGTTACACAGAACAAATGTTGGCTAGTTTAGGATTACTCATCTTCACTTCTACATTTGTTAAGTCAACTACACAGGATTTAGCCATGTTTGACATCACATATTCCAGCAAAGTAGATTTTACTTTCTGAATTTTTCCACTTTGATTTTTGAATGCACTCTTGTGGGGGAATAATTAAATATTTGCATTTAAATGTTATCTGTGTACAGTACTGTTGTTGGAACTCTAACTTCTTTTTTTTTTTTTTTTTTTTTNTTTTTTTTTTTTTTTTTTTGTGCAGAGCCTACTGGTTCCAGGATAGGGGGCAGTATCTGGGGAAAAGGCGGCGTTACAACTCCAGCTAAACACAGTCTCATGGGTTTCAGCAGTAGTGATGCTAATGGGTATGGAAAGGATGGAGAACTGGATTGTTTCAAGCCTTAAATGCAGTTTTAGGTCATTCAGTTTCTGTTTTACATCTGGTCTTTTCTGATGTTGTTTGTCTCTCTGTCACTCAGGGCATGGCGTTGGGGTCAGGTGAGGGTGTATGGCAGTGGAGGCTGGGTACACCAGCTGAACAGAAGCCTGGAGGCCTCATCCTCCATACAGCACCTACAGGAGCTGCAGTGGCTCGACCACAGGTAGTGAAGGAGAATGATGGAGCTGGAAATGCTTGAAAAACAAATACATAATTTTAAATATACTTGTCAAGGTAATAAAAAAAAGAGTTGCGTAAGGTTGATAGTTTAAAAGGGAAGTTGCTCACAAACCTCATCGGCCAGGTATCTGTTCAATTAATGAATGAACTTAACTACCCTGCAGCTGGCAGTCCCTCAAAACATACACGTTACAATTTGCATTACATCAAACTGCATTTGTTCATTAGAAAAATATATTTAAACATATATTTGTGAAGGTTAACTTAAAAGGGGGCAGCTGATTTAAAACAAAAAAATTAATGTCAGGGTTTCTTGCAATACATCTACCCAAGGTGCCTTTTAGGTTGTTCAATATAAAGGGCACATGTGAGGTTGTTGTGTTCTTTGTCTCATACAGAATCATATTTACTATGATGGATTTGTTCCGGTCAGCCTAACTAAGATGAATCAAATCTTATAATATACAGTACAAGTCAGTTACAAAACAGAGAGTTAGCCCAAGCAGTGTATTTAACTCCTGATCTTATCATCCATTCGTGTGTGTGTGTGTGTGCGTGTGCGTGCATGTGCGTGTGTGCGTGTGTGTGTGTAGGACCCGTGCTGTGTTTGTGGATTTCTCTGTCTACAACATCAACACCAACCTCCTGGCCGTCTTCTCCTTTCTCTTTGAGTTCCCGGTTTCTGAGCGCGCCCAGTCCAGCTTTTATCTTCTTGCCATCAGTCTGTGGCCAATCACAGGCCTGGACCTGCAGCTCCTTCTCATGGTAATACCGGAAACTCCTCTCGCACAGTCACCATTGAAGAAAACTGACTTGCTGACTCCTTTAACTCTCTCCGTTAACTAAAGACCCAAAATTCCAGAAACACTCCTTGACTTGAGTCCCCCAAAGCTGTTGTGAAAACATCTTGCTTTCTTAAATAGCCTTTAAAAGGAAAAAACACAAACAGAGATGTACCAATATTCACAACTCATATTTTTAACATTAACATATTTTAATTTCTTTAAACCCCTTCAAGATCAGTTTCTCCTTTAACAGTAGCTGCGCTTACATTATCATTTCCATTCCCATTTAAAATCTATTATAGTTGATATTATGTATCTTTCTCTGGCTCTGTAGTGCATCAGTTCATTTAGCTAAAAAAAAAAAAAATAGCTAAATGCTCCATGCAGGCGACCATCTCTCTTAATAATTGTCCATTCTAAGTTGGAAACTGGCAGTAATCTTCTCCATGCTGTTTAGTTCTTTCAACTTGTGTACCTTCAGCTGATTAGTAACGATCATTTCATAGGCTATTAGTGCCATCCTATATTTCCATGCAACCCCCTAAATTATGTACAGTCACCAGTTATCCCACAACCACAATGTGATATTGAAATATTTCATCCTCCTTTCACATTCCCTGCAGTTTGCCAGACCTCTTCAGATCTTCCCCATTCTACTCCCTAAACTCTACATTTACCTCCAATTCCCATTTAATTTAATATCAGAACCAGGGGTTCTCAACCTTATTTGAACAAGTATCACCTTCAAACAAACCAAAACATGGAAGTACCACCTCACCAACAAGCTACCAACTCTAAGCTAATAGTAGAAAACTTGTGTATGATATGTTAACACCTGTAACTGGATACAAAGGTACAGCGATACGGGAGATGAAGTGTTAAAAGTAGATGAATTCTCTGATCTACATCTTCTTAAAGATTGTTGGTCCACACAGTGCTGAACTGAAACTGAGAAATTTACAATATGAGTGTGAAATTTTACTGAACAGAAATATATCTTGTGCACACAGAATGCATTTGTCTATTTTTAACAAAAAGAAATTCTAATGAATAGAATTGAGAAAATAATAATTAAACTTTAAAAAAAATCTTGCTTAATAAAACCCATTTTATTTGGTCAATAATTTGCCCAATAGCAGAATTTCCATGGACTTAAGTTGTTTTGATTCTCAGCAGAAACTTCTACAGTTATCTGACAAACCACCAGTAGTGCACAGCTTGTGAACCGCTAAATCTTGCTGTGAATTATACTCTGTATGTGTTCTGTTTTCATCTGTCTCTATTCCTGTATTTTCCAGTAGCACTTTAATGCTGTCTAGTGTTAATGTGTTGCCATATCGCCTCCAATTTGAAGGTAACTAAAAAAAATTATGCATTGCAATAGGAAATTCAGTTTGGAATTGGGTGAATGATTAGTTAAAATCTTTATCTTATCTGGCAGAATGAATATGGCATATGGCCTTCAGGTGACCCTTATAAACATGCCTATAATCATTTTGCTGACTTGGCATTTTGATTCCCTGTTCCAGATGGTTCTCCTGTCCTTGGTGTTGTATTTCCTGGTGCGAGGGATCCTGGGCTTCCTCAGAGAGGGCTGTGTGTACTTGCTGTCAGCCTGGCGTCTGCTGGGTGTCTGTAAACTCGCCCTGGCAGCATCCGTGTGCGGGCTGCACCTGAGCCGCTGCTGCATTGCCAAGCAGCAGTGGGAGTTCTACCGAAAGCACCCACAGGATGCATTCACAGACTTCTACCCGCTGGCCAGACAGAGTCAGATGTATACAGTCATGGCCGCACTGCTGCTGTTCGTGCTGGTGCTCAAGGTGAGAAAGAGGGAGACGAACATGATTGACTTTACTTTGATGTCAAGAGAAAAATGGTTTTTAACACTTCTTTTGTTCTCATCCTCTCAAACTTCAGGCATCCCACCAGTTGCGTTTTCTCAGAGAGTGGGCGGTGTTTGGCAGAGCTCTGAGGCTGTCGGTGTGGGAGCTGTTACACGTCGCTGTGGCGTTGCTGCTGCTGCTGCTGGCATATTCACACACAGGACACCTGGTAAGATTCTTATTCAAATATGCTTTATTGAAACAAAACTGTTGTGGAAACACACACCTTTATTTTAAAACTTTATTAAAACTTTATTTCTATTTTTAAACTTTAAATTCAATTAAACTTAAACTTTATATTAAATTTTTAAACTTTATTAAGACTTCACTTTAAAAATTTATTAAAACTTTATTGAAACACAGAAGTTATGGTGATGAAATGATTTCACGTACAAAGACGCAGCAAAGAAAAAACCTAAATTCTCTGCTTTAGAGCTCCACATTTTAAAAGATTGACACCAATATTAGAGATTTGATCACACACATTTTATTTTATTTCATTTTATCTTATTTTAATTTTTTTTATATTTTTAAGAAGCACATTCTGGGAACCTAACAGAAAAAGCATGTTGTTATACTTGAATGCACGTAACAAATAAAACTTTAAAACTTGAAACTTTGAAACACACCAGCGGCACACAGGAGGTGTGTGTGGTGTGTGTGTGTGTGTCATGTATGAGACAGCAGATGAGGCTTGAAGAAGACGCTACGAGAATGTGTGCAAGATTGGATCAAAACTCAAATACGCTTAAATACATTGACTAATCAACTGAGTCGGCCTAAATATCAAATTTATTGATCTCTAACACATGATGCAAATAGTTTAAAATGTCGCCCAGATTTCATATCGCTTAAATTTACCAGCAGACTGGCACAGATCTTAATTTGTGTGTTTTATGAATAGCTTCCACGACATGCAAGTAAGGAAGTACCATGTCAAGCCTCTTTCAACACACGAGGAAACATGGTTGCGTGATGATATTTGCCCTTATTGGCACTTTAATTCTGGCACTGCGTTTAATGAATCCTGTCCACACAGGAAGGTTATTTGAGTTGTGCTGCACAGATGCTTAACTTAGTTTTTCTAGGCAATATTCAAATTATTACAATCAGCCGTGTCCAAACCACAGATGGCACGATTATGTATTCAGCTTTTTACTTTTCAAATACATCCTATCCTTCACTTTAACACAAGAACTTGCCTTTAATTTCCTAACATTAGGAGCTAGAAAAAGGGGGCTGATTAAGCTTTGCGAAACAACATGACAGATTTGAGTTGTACCATTAATATCTGTTCCTGTTTTGTTTTCAAATATCCACTATAAAATGCTTTTTAACCATTGTAAAGAGGTTTTTTTTTAAACATTTGTCCTGTCTCCTCTCCAGCTCTTCCACTCTGTGCTGGACAGCTATGGCAGCGTAAGCTCTGCGTGTCTTTCTTTGTTGAGTTTTGGTGGGCGTGGCCTGTCATTGTGGCGACCTGCCTGGACAATTGCCGGTCCCTCTAGCTCCGCCTCTTCGCTGGTGTTTCACGGAAGCTTCGCTGTGCTTCGGCTGGTGTTGCTCTGGTTGGTCACTTCTGCGTTACTGAGGAACTACCGGCGAGCGCGAGCAGAGCTGTACCGTCCAGCGGTGGATCTCCAAGACTACGAGATGGTTGAGTTGTTCCTCAGGAGACTCAAAATGTGGATGGGACTCAGCAGGGCTAAAGAGGTAATTTACATCAGTTTCCTGTTTGATTTCTAAGGTGGTGAGGCTAATTGTTACCTTTTAGAACAATAAAGCAAAAAGAGATGGCATAAGAAAAGAATTTTTAATGCTAGCAGAGGAAGGTATTACGTTGAGAAAGATATGTATTCATTCTCACTCTTTTCTCCCTCATTCCTCTTTCTTGTCTTTTTTCCCTCCTAACTTTCTTCTTTCTTAGTTTCGCCACAAAGTGCGTTTTGAGGGCATGGAGCTGCCGCCTTCCCGCTCCTCTTCTACCAGCGACTGTAAATCCCTGTGTTTGCCGCCACTGGATGCGCCCGACTCCCCCACTCCAGACAGTGTCGACGCCTGTTCTGAGGCCTCATGGCGTCCAGCTTCTTCCAGCCCCTGCAGCCTGACTGAAGTGCCGGGAATAGGCCTGGGCCTTGGGTTGGGGCTGGGGCTAGGGCTGGGTCCAGGAGTAGTGGTGGGAGGTGCCAGTTGGAGGGAGCGGGCAGAGACCGAAGCCTCGTTGAGGAGGCTCCTCCCCACCCTGGATGCCCTGCTGCAGCAGCTGGACCGTGTCACTATGGCAACAGAGGATCTGTACCATATTGAGTGTAGTCTGGAGCGAGTCCAGAGGAAAAGGAGGGAAAAAGGAAGGCGTAGAGGAAGAGAGGGAGGAGTTAGTCAGGGCGGTAGGAGTGAAGTAGGACAGAGGAGAAAGGGGGAAGACTCTGCTGGATCGAGAGAAAGAAAGAGCGGCAAAGAAAGACACAAAGGGAGCAAGAAGGGAAAAAAGATGGAGAAAAGTGAAGTGCCAAAGGACTGTGAGAGTACAGCTGCCAGCCTCAAAAAGACTCCCGCAGCCTTTTTAAAGTCCAGACCAGCGTCTGCCTCCTGCCACACCGCTGCTCCTCACTCAACAGCCAAAACTTCAGCTAGTGCACCTCCACCTCCCCCAGTCAAACTCCTTAAATGTGCCTCTGAACCTTCCTTTTACCACATATCATCCACTAACACTGCCCCTCCCCAAGTCCTGACGCTCAAAACAACTGCTGGGCCTCCATCTACCCCTGCACCTGCACCTTCATTGCCATCAACTCCTGCACCCACTAACCCCACCTACACAGCTGGAAGTCAGGAGTGGGAGAACCCCACGGACAGAAAGACCCTCCCGTCCTCCAGCCTGTTCAACCACCCTGCTCACACCACCACCATTCCCACAAGCAAACGAAAACGCAAGCCCCCACCCCTCAAAAACAAGGTGCACCCAAACCTAGATAGGCATGTGCCTGGACACCCCAAATCCTGAGGAGCAGGACAGTTTCAGAAAGGAATGAAGAGAAACATTGAGATGGAGCACAAGGATGTGAGAATGAAGGCTGGATTGAGGACGAGAGGAGGACAGGGACAGCAGGCTTTGTCCCCAAGTGCCCCTCTCTAAATCCAGCAATAAAGAAGTTAGTCTATGGAAACAATAAATAAAAGACAAGAATGAAAAATGGTGGGAAGCAGTAAAAAGGTTCTTCTCAAAGTGAAACGAGGTGCAGGTCACCATTTTCTAACTGAACTTGTTTAGTCGCCCAACCAAAGTCAACAGTTGAACCAGTCAATACTCCTTGGTTTTTTTAAAATCTGATCCCCGATCACACGGGACCCTGGAGGTCTGGCGTGATCACTGACAAGAGCACAGAGCCGTGCTCACCTGATGACTAACAAACTGAACAGCAAAAACTGAAGGCAGACAATGCAATCAGATGTTTGTTTATAGCAGAAAAATGTGTCGATTTCTCAGTTATGTTGTCTGTCTTTGTATTTTTTTTTTAAGGAAGCTATTGTGTTTTTCGGTCACATGGGTAATAGTGGCCTGTCTGAATGATTTGTGGCTTTGAAACCAAATTTGCATGCAGGCACACACAGATATGTGCACACGCAGGTATACACATGCATTGAAATAACACTGTAGGCACAGAAACACTAATAATGACAGCGAGGCACCACAGAAAACAAACTCACACACACAAAGACAAAACCGTTGGAATCAAGAGGCCGTCGATCCCTGCAGCCATTTCTTCAGGGTTTACACGCCACCGTCGTCTCCACAGAGCAATATGCAGGGATGAACTGAGGAATAAACAACAGGAAGCTAAGAGAAGGCAGAGTAGTGAGATAAAAGGAAACCAGCAAGTGGCAGAAGCATTAAATGAAGAGGAGCAGAAGAGTCAGAAAGAAAGAGGAAAGCGAGAAAAATGAGATGATGCTCTGCGAAGTGCAGTCGAGGTTGAAATTCGAGTTAAAGATGAGGAGGATTTGTCTTATTTGGACTGACAGTAGCGAACATTTTCAAACTCTCTCCCATCGTAAAGCTATGACTCCCAGACTTTTGAGCTCTTCAAGAAGTAGCAAGGACACATTCATAAAAGAGCACGATTCTTTTTTGTTCTATTGTGTTCAGTATGGTTGAGATTTAAAAGCACTTTTGTTCTCATGTACATTGTTTTTACTGAGGCGTGATGTTCTAAATAAGCTCGGTATTCAAACCAATAGAGAAAGCTTCACTTATACTGCGTCGCAACCATAAACGTTGCTAAAGCTTTTTCATCATTTATGCATTCTGAGAAGTACCATAACAAGTCATTCATTTTGTACTTAGCACTTTATTTCCTAATGGAGCTGATATTCAACTATATTTAAGTGTCATGCCAAGTTTTATTTCATGTCTTAACAGCATTATAGAACCGTCCTAATAAGTATTATCAAGCAATAGCTATTTGTGTCTTGTAATTTTGTATGTTCTTGGCAGAATTTTGAGGTATGATTCTTTTATTTTTTTATGTCTTATTTGATCAACATACTTCCTGTGTCCAGTGGGCAGATCTCAGGGACCCCAAATATAGAAAGAAAACCAGGAGACAAAAGCCAAAAATGGGGGCACAATTAGTATCAGGGGGGTTTGAATAATCTAGTTTTGGATTTCTACAGCTCTTTCTTCTCTTAACCACAAACTGGGCAGTTGGCATTTTTTTGCTCCTGTTTTAATCAAAAGATATGAAAGAGGAGTGATGTTTTAGTCGATGCCATGGGCAGCAGTAACTATGCTTCATAAGATAACAAAGTTTGATGCTGCCTGAAAAAATGATGCAAACACGAGTTTCATTTTTCAACTTTTCTACCGAATAAGTTCTGTTACCTTCATCTAGGCGTGCATACATGTTGTGTATATTTTGGTGCTTTTTGGTGTAGATATTTTTGCATTTTATCATCAGTATTGTTTGTATGCTGCGTTGGCAGAAACAGAGGTAAAGCACTGGTGTCACAAACCTAAAGTTTCACATTTCTCCACTCTCGTTGCATTACACCTAAATCTATTTAAGATCTGAATACATTTGCCTCATATACCAGCTCTTTGTGTACAGTGTGTAACAGGAATGTGCCAAAGCCCGCCTGCATGTTTTCAACTTGTCCTTTTGTGTTGTACGGTGTACTTTGTTTTAAAACCATGCTAAAACAGATTTGTAATTGAACATATTTGTCTGTTTATTTTGTATCATACTGAATCTCATGTATTTTGCAGTTGTAGCACTTCTCATGCTTTTGCACTTGACAAAGTCGAATAAAGAGTTTGACAGCTAAAGGAAGCATTAGCAGTGACGTGTGCCGGTTAATTGGTTGTTAAAGGCAACTCTTTCTGGTGACCAGTTGTTTTTATTTGCTGTTTACTTCCAGTTTTGTTTTAAAATGAAAGATTCAATAAATTTATATTGCTTTCTTTCACAGCACGATATCAACATATTCTACCATGAACAATGAAAATGTTTTTGTATCGCTTAAGCAATCCATGCTTAGTGTAGGCAGCCATTACCGTATACTAGGAATGAGCATTATGATTAGTTTTTGAGGTTGAACAATCCAGCCAGTTTAAGTCGATTATTCGATTAGTCATGACATCATCGCTACCATGTGCCCTCCACCCTGACAAAAACAAAAAAACATTTTTGTTTTCGCTCAGTTTGGTCTTTTTGCGGCTGAAGCTCAACATTTTTGTGACGATGCTGTAGAACTCATCGTGCTGGTGGAGCCATGGAAAGATCGCTTCATCCCGCATAATGAGAACTCAACTTAGTTGTCCAGTTGAGTAAATTACTGCCACACTTGGCTTCGTTTTATTGCCGACATCTGCTCCAATCATCCGTTCTCCATGGAAACTAAAGCGAAGGTGTAGCACACGGGCAGAAACAAAGCCACAAACATTAGTTCCACTTCTCTACGATGTAAAAACTAAATGCTCCCTCAAAACGTTACTCATAAGTAATTACAAAAAATTACTTATTAGTTGATAAGTTTATTCAACTAATCAAATAATCGATTATTCATGCATATCCCTACCGCATACTGAGATGGTTATCATCTAGCGCTGCACTAAGAAGATGCTCTGCTTTACAGTGGCCCCTCAGGCCAAAATGAAAAAAAATTGTAAAAAATAACTTTTTCATTGTCATGTTTTATTCTATACACAAATACATACAACCACACTCTGCTTTGAGATGCAGTTTCCTGTGCAACTTCACTCATCTCATGCTGCACATCAGGAACATCTGGATTAGACAGAGTGCAAAGGGTTAGCATCTCAAACATTTCTAAAAATATGCAGAAATTACTTTCTTCACATTAATCAATACTTCATCACAAAATAAGTCTTTGATAGCATGAAGCTCATATGTTACCAATGACAAAGATCTAGTTATGTCAAAATCTGTGCATTCAGCATTCTGAATTCTTTCACAAACTCATGTCGGCTCTAAGGCAGGTGTGTGCGTGTCTGTGATTGTGTGTGTGTTCTGTTGTCTATTGGTACGAGACTCAAACGAAATCTGTAAAATCGTCCACTGTGGAAACCAGTCTCTTCCTCTGTCCTGAGGCTTCAGTATTTGGCGCTGGCGTGCTCTGCTGAAAGGCTTTGTTTTGCTGAGTGTGTCCTTGGGTCAGAGAGATTCCTGGGGTGGATCGAGACTGGATGTCTTCTTGGGCCTGAGTGAGGGCAGACAGGCAAAAAGATGAAGGAAGAGAAAGGAAAACGATGGAAATTTATGACATGAGACTAAAAAGAAAAATCCAAATATTATGTAAAAGAGTGACTAGGTGACAGAGATGGAAACTCTTTGCTGTTCAGTCTAAAAACAGTGAAACATCCTTTTCAGTTATTCAGACGGGTGGTCACCCATTTTCTGCAACTTTCTGAAACTGACAATCTGATGTTCAGGTCTGCTTTCTGACACTAACAGCCAGATATGTCAATGAGGAGCTCTGAGTGCTTCTCACAGCTCACATTCCCACTTTTGCCTGTCCGTGTTCACGCTGAGCTACACGGATCTCAGAGCTGCAGCTGCTGAAGAGCTTTCAGAGGAGAACAAACTGTACCTCAGCTTTTTCAACGTGATGATGATGTATCATCCAAACAAGTTTATTGTCATGTGTGTGTTTGTGTGTGCGTGCGTGCGTGTGTGCATGCATTTGTTCTCTTACCCTGGTCCTAATCCTCTTAATATGCCGTAATCTTGCTAGCCATTTGGAGGCATAGGCATCAGAGGGGTTGGCTCTGTATTGATGAACCAGAGAAGCCATCTGTGGAGAGATTAAGAAGATTTAGTTGTGTGTATGTGTGTGTGTGTTTGAGACAGTGTGTGAGAGACAGAGGAAGTCAGAGACTTACATTTGCATGCAAGGCCATCTGTCTGACTAAAAGTGGAAGGTTGCGGTCTGAAACGATTTTTGCCACTGTTGTGTCTACCAAGCCCTCCAGGTCTAAAACAAAGAAAAGAGGGAAGAAAAATTCAACAGAAGCTGACCAGATAAAACTAAAATCTGTTCATTGATGATCAGCTCACCTTTGCGGCATTGGAGAGTGACGAGGTTACATTCATAGTCCAACGGCTTTATAATGACTTCTACAAAGTTAAACTGACCCTGGTGGAGAAAAACACAGACTCGTGGGAGCATGAAGTATACGCTACACAATTTTGTGTGTGTGTGTGTGTGTGTGTGTGTGTGCACATGTACCTTTATGGTACCCAGTTTGTACTCCTCTCCAGAGTCATTGTACACAACCATGACAAAGTCGTTGCCAATGTGGCGCTTTTTGTTGCAGCAGCCCTTGTCGCTCTCTCTGTTAGGCATCAGTGTGGCAATGTGGAAAATGGCTGCAGAGACACAGATTCATTAACAGCAGACAGAGGAGTCTTCCTCTACACTGCTCAGAAATACAAGACATCAGGCTCAACCACAGAAACACTACGTTGCTACAGGTATCACTGATCCATTCTAAAACTGATCCCTATCCGCCGCACAATCACTATGGTGTGTGTGTGTGTGTGTGTGTGAAGTCACACTCGCAGCTGCAGCAGACGCTCTGCATAGTGGAGGAGGGTCAATAATCAGGTTAACTGTGGGATGCTCTCGTCTCTCTCCATAAGCAGGAAACATCCATCTCCATGGATACTGAAAGGCGCTTTGCTTGCCAGCTATGGTGTTGAGCTTTCATTGCAAATGGAAAACCTCCACAAAGCAGTAAGCATATAAGCCAAAATATGGACAGTAATTTAATTTAATCAATATGTACACTATATTTGGAATCACCCAGACATTTTAATTTTTTCATAGAAATTAATATTTTTATTCACCAAGGTGGTATTAATACACTACAGGCCAGAAGTTTGAGGCCATCCCCAGATTTAAAAAAAAAAAAAAAAAACATCAATACACTGTTTGCAATACATTGCACGGGAAATGACAAATATAAAATAAATGTAACTAATTAGTTGTCAGATCAAGAGCACAAGTTTTCAGAACAAGAACACATTATGCATGTATTCATTATTCTACTGTCCGAGCTGCTAATATGCTGTAACTCCCTCTCAGGTGATCAGCAGACCTGTGTGTGCTATGTTAATATGGCATGCATGCTGTAGGACCCTCCGTCTTTTTGTATCGTCAGAAATCATGTATAATTAGACCATCAATGGTCATAATTGCAGCAGAAAATTGAAGTGTTAAATTGCAAGGCCTTGCCTGCATAAAGCTATTATGGAGCAAAAAAAGGAGATTATATATTATTATACACTACAGGCCAGAAGTTTGACGCCACCCCCAGATTTAAAAAAAAAAAAATCATCAATACACTGTTTGTAATTTATTGCACAGGAAATGACAAAAATNCCAGATTTAAAAAAAAAAAATCATCAATACACTGTTTGTAATTTATTGCACAGGAAATGACAAAAATATATAAAATAAATGTAAATTACTTTTCAAGAAGAATTTGTCAACAAGAGCACATTATGTAGCCACTATGGCTACAAAAATTACTTTTAATGAAGGCATGCCCAGTCTGTATTAGTGCTCTGACACTCCAGTTGTGTTCCAATTCCCTTGCTTATGTGTTTTAACATTCTAATCAATAGCTGCTGTCTGCCTTCTCCCAGATCATTTTGGNTCCCTTGCTTATGTGTTTTAACATTCTAATCAATAGCTGCTGTCTGCCTTCTCCCAGATCATTTTGGGATTATCTTGTTACACAGGCTGCTCATGCTGCTGCTCTGCATGTAAAACATAGGGGTGGTTCAGGAATGCTGCGGGGGTGTTTTGGGGGGAGAGATTTTTGGAGTCTTGGTCCAAGTTAAAGGAATTACGAAGAAAGAGAATAACCATTCCATCCTTCAAAGACACACGATTCCATCTGGTTTATGAATTATTGATCAAAATTTCAATCTTCAACAGGACAATGATCCAAAATATTTATCAAAATTATGCCAAAATTACATCCATTCAAAAGAGAAGCAAAAGTTTTTGAAAGTTATGACTTGGCAAAACCAAAGTCTGAGCCTGAAATGACTTCAAAGTGCTTTTATGTTGACAAATTCTTCTTGAAAACTAATTAGTTACATTTATTTTATGTATTTTTGTCATTTCCTGTGCACTAAATTGTAAAACAAACAGCAGATTTTTAAAAATCTGGGGGTAGCCTCAAACTTCTTGCCTGTAGTGTATAGCCAAGACATTAACAATGTTGAAAATGGCTATATATGTATCCTGTGATAAACGCAAACCCCACTGAATTGTGAGCTTTTACACTTTAAGCACTGTAAAAGTGCAGCAACAACAGCTCATTGTTCATTCCAACTTGATCTGAATTTAGTCAGTGGCTAAACCCACTGACACCGTTCTGTCAGTCTGAGTTTTGTGGAAATATTTGTTAATGCCCACTTTATGATGGTATCTACTGACGTATCATAAATCAATATTATCTCTTTTATGGATACTGTTATCATGCACAGTGGTGAATATATATATATATAGAGAGAGAGAGTGAGAGAGAGAGAGAGAGAGAGAGAGACTTGCTCTAAGAGGTTTTTCTTATATCCATACAGGGACAGACAGACACACACATACAAACCCTGCATGATGTCATCATGCCAGCAGTATGTGAACTCTCCATCGTCCCCGTACTGGTCAAGCCCGCCAAGGAAGATCTGGTCAGGGTCACAGTCTTTCAGATGAATTAATTTTCCCAGCCCCGTCAAAAAGGCGGCATAGCGGTTCGAACCATATTCATTGGACAGGATGGCAACCTCATTGCTGACCTACAATGAAGGGTGTGAAGATGATGATGTGAAGTCAGAGAATACATCCAACCAATGCTGCTGTTCTGTTTTAAAATTGTGGTTTGTGTGTGTTCAAATTTATTTATTAGGATAAACCCCTTGAGATGTAACATCTCATTTTTAAAGGGTGTGCGTGTGTGTCTTTTCTCACCTGACCAGCTCCTACAAATACTACTCCAATCTTGTGGGTGTCATAAGGAGGCATCTGGTCCAATACCTTCACAGCACGATCAATCACCTGCCACAGAGAACCAACATGAAAACCTCTGTCACTCTTGCAGGAGCTTCAAGGACAAAGAAGAGAACAAACCTGAGTTTTTGGCAGCAGCAGGGGCTTGTTAGCTTCATTCCCAAAGAAAGGAGAGTGGTAGAGCTGGAGGAAAACAAAACTAGAAAGAGAGAGAGAGAATAAATAAACAAATGCCAGTGATCACATAACGTCCTTAGTGGAGGTAATAAAACCTGTGCTACAAAATGGCAGAGCCATCAGATTTTACCCACCAGTGCACAACATCAAGAAAATTCTAATGAGAAAAAGCAGCAATAGTGGAGTGGATAAGCAGTCTGCTGACACTGACCCTTCAAACATGCTGAACATAAAGAAACATACTATAAAGCTCCTGGCTTTATCCTGTTCATTGATTTTCTTAATTGAGTCATCTTCCAGCTGTTACACACAGCTTCCAGCTGTTGTTTTGGTTTCAACAGAGGCAGAAATCTGCTCTTTTGTAAAGCAGTGATTTTAACATGAGTCTGCAGTACCTGGGGCTGAGTCCACAGATCTTCTCTGTGTTGCTGGCTCCAGGCCGGCTGTGGTAGGAGTCCCTGTCTGTCCTCCTCTCTTTCCTGGAGGAAGGGGCTGACACAGAGATGGTGTGACCCCGTGGTCGGTGGCCTCCGCTGGGAGAGGTGGGTCCTGGTTGAGAGGCTGCTGTTGGGAACTCNCCCCGTGGTCGGTGGCCTCCGCTGGGAGAGGTGGGTCCTGGTTGAGAGGCTGCTGTTGGGAACTCCAGCCTCATCCTTGCTCCTCCACTCTGAGATGATGCTACACCAGGGACTTCACTCCCTTGACTCTGCCCTCCCAGTCCGTTAACATCCCCTCCTGTGCTTCCCTCCACCTTCTCTTTCTCTAAATGAGGCTGCTGGGGCTGTGGTTTGCCATCTGAGGGAGCGCGGGGTCGGGGCGTGTCTGTTAATACAGTCCCTGACTCCATAGCAGCCTTAGAGAAGGCTTCAGGTAAGGTCTGAAGCTCAGGGGAGGAGCTGGACTTGTTCAGTCCATGGCCCTGGGCCTGAGTGTGTGTCTGAAAGGGAAGCTCAGGCCCCTGGCTGCCAGGGGTGGAGGAGCCAAGAGTGGGATGATCAATGGGAATTGCTCCCTCACTCACTTCCTCCAGAGTAGACTTTTCATCATCTTGACTAGAGGTGGAGGAGGACTGGAGGTGAAAGAGGAATTTATTTAAAAAAACAAATAAACAAAAAAACAGGAGGGTTGAAAGTTCAAGGAGTGCACCGGATCATTTATCTCAAGCAAGTTTCAATCTCTGCAAGTTGATTTTCATACTATAGTGACACAAATGGAAATAATGGCTGTATGAAAGGTAAGAAATCAATTTAAAAAATTGCTAAAACAAACAAAACCATTTTGCTTTCCTAGTTTTTTGTTATTTTGTACTGCTGGTCTTTTTTAAAAGTGTGTTATGAACTGAAACCACTAGTCTGTGTTTAGTAGAATAAAAACACTGGCGCAGGCGTGTGCACTTCCTACCCTGCTGAGAGTTCCTGGAGGCGGCGTCTTTGTGAACTTGTCAGCAGCCATGAAGATGGGATCAGAAGGCATCACTTCAAACTCTTCACTCTCCAGCCAGTCTGATGGGGTGTGTGCTGACCCCTCCTCCAGCACCACCACAGAGTCTGCAGCAGAACACAGCAGCAATTATGTAGGTATAAGTGGGGACATATATATACACACACACACACACACACCATAGAATCAATAGACACAAAAACATTCACAAGTGTAAGACTCACTGAACTCAAACATGAAATATTTCACCACATCTGTCAATGGTTAAAAATCACAGCAACATCAAACCGAATCAAATGGATCCAAAGTGATCAGCTGGTAATCAAACAAACTCCAGGGAAGAAGGGAAGACAGGAAAACACAATCACATGCACACAAGTGTATATGATGTACAGTTGTTACCACCATAACCTAAATCCAACCTACAAACACTGATCAGAGACAAAGACACATCAGTGCAGGAGGGGAAGGCAGCATCCACTGATCACAAGCTAATCAGAGAGAATCTATTTGATTTCCAAAGTGCATGCATGTCTTTGGGTTTCTTTTTGATGGTTATCTTGGCCTGCACACTGAAATTACTGTAACAGCAGCCCAGATTAGCAGTTCTGAAGTCTCCTATATAACATCTCCCTACACTCAAAAAACACAAAGAATAATGCAATCGAGACAACCCGGTCATGTCTCTTTGAGGTCAAGGTGAATCAGAAAATGTCTTGCTCACTATATGGCCGACCAGCAAAGCAAGTAAATGCAACACAGTTGAATGAGGTCTGGACTCTTCTGTTGACAACAACTAAAGGTCATAAGTTACATATCAACCTGGCAGGACATTTCAGAATCAAAAAGGTTAGAGGTCAGAAGAGGATTAGAAAGGGGGGAAAAAATCATGAGTGTGGTCAAAACAAAATCACAATCCATATTTAGAGTAATTGAGTTTGATTGATCTGAGTGCAGGCACATATTCAGCATCAAACCCACTGCATCTGACCCTGCCTCCCATGTTAATATCAAACTGATGTACAAAGCAGAAATACTGTAAAATATATTCCTTCACTTGCACAATTTTGCAAGAGCAAACAGCAGGTGTTTTACATAGCTGAGTCATTTGTCACAGATGTGCAGGAAAAACCTGCAGACTCAAACTAATTTCCACACACCATCTCTCACTTACCTATTAAAACATCTCAGAGAAAAAGCTCGCATCTTATACCCCTCCCCATGTAACGCTGAGCATTTTCTCTTTAATAGCAAGTAGGAGAAAGTGTAATTGTTTCTCTGTTAAGAATGTGAGATTACACAAGAAGATATATTGTTAAAATTAATGCTATGTGATGATACACTAATTAGGATTGTGTGGCTCAGGATCGCTGTGGGTGTAAAGCTCTTAGACCCCTGTATTGTACAAGTGACATGAAATACATTACACCAAGAGTTTTCTGCGGGTAAGAGAGGCTGAGGGGCACACATGGTAGACGGTACCTGCCCAGGAAATGCTCCTGTGCAGCCTGCCAGGCCCTGGGGGGGCAGAGCCCAGACCCAGAGACCAGAGAGGGTCACCCACTTCAGGCAGGATGCCAGTGGACACAAATCAGCATGTTGGTGAAGATAAAAAAATAAATGAGTAAAAAAAAAAACATGAACACAAACTAATCAGCGCAATAAAAACTGACAAAAACAATGAGGAAAAAAGACTGAAAAAAAAAAAGATGAGCTTAAAATTTAAATAAAGACAGATGTGAAGATGAAGAATTGAAGGAGACAAAATGAACAACAGCACAGGATACTGGGCTTCTGTGGAAGGGAAGTTTTTAGAAAAAAGATGACTCATGAAAACAAGGGCATACAAAACAGCGACCTACTGATCACTGTTGTTTGAAATAATGAGAGTATTAGGTGAGATGGTCAGTTCTTCGCTTAGTCCAATAAACAGCACCAAGGTCAGGCAGTCAGGCAAACAGCTTGAGACAGGTAATCTATTACAGCAAACATCATGTCACCTACTGTATATGTCTTCATCAAAGTTACATTAGTCTTGCATGATAATGCAGCTGTAAGCAGACATTCTTTCCTTGGTAGTGCCTTTATGCAACCAGACGTCATGAAAATATGAATCATCTGCTGAAAACACTGTTTTCACGGTGAAACAGGAGGGATGCACATTAACATGCATCCCTCCTGATTTCTTCAGTACAGCAACTTCTGTTCTACATCCCTTGAAATCTATTCTAGATGTACAGATTACGGTAAACTGACAACACAAGCAGATTTCTTTTTTTTCATAATCTACTGTAGGATGACTAATTAAAAACACTGCTCCTACTCAGCAAGGAGGTAAACGCCTTAATATTTTTGGGCAAATACGTTACCTGTACAGTTTTCAACTACAACCATCAACACACATCAACAACTTGAAAAACAAAACAACGTGACCTTTGAACTCTCTCTTGCATTCTTAGCTTTTATCACACGCAGATGCACGTGTCTCAGGCTCATACCAGTGTTGGAGCGCTGGATCACGTTTGGCTTCCCTGCTGCACTGCTGTGTGTCTGGGGTTCGGAGATGGTGGCTGGTGCAGCCGTGCTGGCGGGGGCGCTGGCCGTCTCAGCAGGAGCCTCTTTCACTCCTTCCATAGCCATTAGGACACTCGAGAGCTCCTGCAGAGGCATGTTCCCAAGCTCTGAGGAGAAGGGACTGGGTGGGTTCTCCAGACACATCAGCCAGCTTGTGTTACCTTTGCCGACACACAAACAGAAAGAGACCCCACACACACCAGAGAAAGCAACAATACATTAAACTGCTGATACTTTTAGCTCTTGTAGTGCAAATCACGTGTACTTCATATTACTGGCAACTATTTTCCAAAGATAACCTCAAGTATTTTGATTGGCTGATGTCTTGTAAACCAACCAGTAATATGAGGTTATGCCGTATGGTGTGTAAATGAACTTGCAGAGACATGAATCATGCTTGAGACAGGTAATCTATTACAGCTAACATTATGTTACCTACATGTCTTCATCAAAGTTACATTAGTCTTGCATGATAATGTAGCTGTAAGCAGACATTCTTTCCTTGGTAGTGCCTTTATGTAACCAGACGTCATGAAAATATGAATCATCTGCTGAAACCATTGTTTCCACGATGAAAATGTTTCTTACATTAAAAAGATTGCTGTTCAGCAGCAGACTCTCTGTCCATGTTCAAATTGTATTTCCAGAGAGTGAGAAACAAAGCAAATCAGACAACATGTTCACTGTAATGGATTACAGGCAGATTCCAAATCTCTGCAAGTTCATCTTCATACTCTACTGAAATTTACAGAAACCAAAGACTGACTTATAACATATATGACTTGATGTTAAGTATATGTTTCTATTAAAATAGTCAAAACATGCAAAAGTAGTACACTTTAGTATTAACAAAATCACCACAAAATTCATCATAAAATATTTAAATGAATAGAACCTAATATGTGCATCACACATTAAGCCTTTAATAGATAACTGCAGAGCACCCCTTCCTCACTAAATGCGAGTATGATGCGTGTGCAGGTGTGTTAGGTTTGAATACCGGATGGCCTCCTTATGAAGATCTCTGCCCAGCCCTGTGTGAGCATAGGCACAAACTCAGCCAGGCTGGGATTGTCTTTGAGTGGCGACAGAGCAGACGGGGTAGCAGAGGTGGAGGATAGAGGACCCAGGCCATCCAGGGTGACACCAGAGGTGGGAGAGAGTGGAGTGGCTAAGTCCCCCTCAGAGGGGGATACTAGAGGACTGAGACTCTGAGCAGGACCGACACGTAGAGCATGACCACCTGGAATGCAAAATAAGACACAGACACCATCATCATCATTATCTGTCAGCTTATTTTCCTTTGCTAACTTTTTAAATACTTTCAAAAGGCTGTTTCAACCGCCAGCCAATTTCCAACTGTTTTGATAGGATATTAAAATGAGAAAACTATATTTAATAAGTGTACTATACGCTGATATTAAACAATGAATAATATTAGCAATCTACATTTATATAGCATGTTTTAGGCCAACATAGGCAGAAGTAGCAGAGGCCCTTTTTTAAAAATCATGGTCAAAAATGGATTAGGGGAAATAAATTAAGTCATAAACACGGTACATTCTGGCTGTGGACACACTAGCAAACTGGTATGGTTGTATAGTCTAGCATTCTTTTCAGTTTAGGTTTCCTGACCTAACGAGAGAGAGCAACTATGACTTGCCATGGTGCAGAAGACTGTTACCTGACATGGAGCGGACCCGTATGCGTGTGGCTCTGTTGAGTTGCTGGCTTGACTGCGACTCCAGTTTGGCTGGAGCCTCTTTGGTTATACGAGTGTGTAGCGATGGGTCCGACCTACAGGAACAGGAGAGATCATCTTAAAACTAAATATCAAAAGGAGTTGTGTTGTCATTTTCTGGGTGTGTTAAACCGTGCCATTTTATATGTTAAACCTTGTCATTTCCCCTCCTCCTCCCAGCCGTTCAGACATGTCTAGACCCAGCAGCACTTGCGTTCTGACCCCCCCGCTGGTTGTGATGGTCACCAACTTGTTGCCCACCAACCAGGTCATACTGCGGCCCCCTGCCAACAAGAACTCTGCAATGGGAGACCTAGGAGAACGATGACAAGTCAAGTGAATTTGTTTCCCATTCGTGGTGTGCCACAGCCACAAACCAAAAAAAAAAAAAAAAAAAAAAAAAAAGTGCCAACCTTTTGGGCAGTGCTGAGAAGTTGGAAAAGACGTATCGCGCCATCATATCCAGGCAGGTCTCAGTCAGCTCTAAGTGAACAGTCTTCAACCCCTCATCTGCTTGAGTCACTGCATTTTCATCTGCAGAGCCCAGACTGCAGGTGGTGGTTGAGGTGTGCATCCTTTTGGAGGCAACAGAGAAAAGGCAGTGAGAAAGATAGATGAGGGGGAGCTTGGCACACAGGCTGCAAATATACCAAAATATATAAATAAACACAAAGGCATGCAATCCCTGATACACACACAGAAAGACATACAAACAAACACAATCACACATAAATGTCACAAGTTACCCATTTAAAGATACCGGCAAACACAAAATATGCATTTTTGTGTATGTCACATGCAACACATGCTTATATGCACACATGCATCCATGTGTACATATAACAAAAGCACCATAAGACAACAACTTAATTTCCTCTAACACATGCACAAACACGTGCTGGGACATGGTGTGAGACAGACCATATAGGTGTTGAGATCTTAGTTCTTTTCTTAAATTATATACAGGTGCAGATGTTGAAGTGGTCCATGACATGCTGTGCATGTCCATGTTTTCATGATTAATAAGCCACAGGGGCAGCAGGATAGCATTAAGAAGCTATGCAAGAGTGAACTTGTGTGCCAATATCTCCCCTTACCCGAATATCTTCATTAGTATTTATTGGAGAATGAACAGCAACTCTCTGTACCCACAACAACCATTAGTCTATGCGCTACCTCTAAATCAGGTTTAATGAATATTCACTGATGAAGAAAACTCTCAAACAGGGCCATCTTGGTGCCAGATTTTTGTCCCTGCTATCAAAAAGAGGCCACTCAGAGCAGAAGTAAACACAGTTAATATGAGTAATTTACAAAATCACTCTCAGGGTGACTAAAGTTAAATTACATGTGTTTCTCTCTCTTATATTTATTTTCACAGTGGGCTGTATTCAATCCAGGCAGACCATTTTTTGTGCCTCACCTTGACAGAATAAAGAAGAAAATAAAAAAATAGAACAAATTATAAAACACAAGCAAGAAAAGCAGTTAAATAATGATCGGCTTATATAACCAGAAAACCTTGGGAAAATGGCAGAAAAAAGTGAAAAATACAAAATTACTACCTATCTTCAGTGGTGTAATATTGTAAATTTCTATTAGTCTTTTGTGCATCAGTCCTGTAACTAGCTCTTTATATATAGTAAAATTATATTCTCTATGTGGAAAAAAAAATGCATCAGTAGTAGTGTTGGCACATAAAAATTCAAATATTTTTTGATCATGGAAATACATACTGGGCTAAATGTTAAAGAATATGTTTGTAATATTTGGTCTTTCTCTCACACTACGTCCCAGCATGTGACTAAACAATCACAATCAGTCAACACATTTTACTTTACCATTATTCTACTGACAAAACAATAACAACAACAACTTGATTTTCACTTCATTCTTTAGTGGACACATACTCCAAACACCATGAAACCCCAAACTGTTTCCATTGATTTCTATTGTTCATACTACTTCACATTCTATTAAACCCAATTTCAATGCATTCACACCATCCAAAATCTTAGTGATTTTGTTTGTAAGCAGCTTAATATGGCAGTGTTAGTAGTGTATCTGCAGTGAAAAAATGTAAGTATAGATGCATTTGCAACAGAACACAAGCTCAGCTGAACAAGATGATATGTGATTTGCAGCCATTCATCAGTTTACCAAAGCAGGTCAAATAGATCCACATTGCAACTGAGTTTGATAAAGTTGTTCAAATTAAAGCCAACATGAGGCATTTTATGGGTTATTTCTGAGCTGTTCATCACTGAAGAAGTGAAATTTTACTGCCACCTGCTGGACAGGAGTGATATAGTAAAGCAACTGCAATGTTGGATCAAAAATCAGTCACTCACTTATACAGGTCAGCCAAGCACAGGTACAGAAGTAAGTAAGTCAGAATGTGTGTGGTGGTAACAACGATTTGAGTTTGGAATACAACTGTATTAAAAATTTGCATTAGCCCAGCTAAAATCCTACAATTTCACATTCAGAAGATTGCCATGGCCACAGCAGCACAGTATATGAATGTCTGAGTGGAGCAAAACAAAAAAGCACATTCAAAAAAAAAATAAATAAAAAATATCACTTAAGCAAGCAAACAAAGCTGTTGTCCCTGTCATTGGGTGAGGAAGCAGAGATGCCCTCCCACCATAAAGGGGGAGGGGGGGCGGGCAGGATAGTTTGCAGCAGTTGTGAGTTAGGATAAGATCCCATCACTTTGGCTACATGTGCATTACCTCCCTCATACCATTCATTTGTTGTTAGGCCAATCAAAACATAGCAATGCACCCAGCAGGGAACAAAATAAATCACATCAAACCAAAAACATGTCAAAACAAAGTCAACAAAAAGCAAAATCTGTGTTAGGGTGAAATCAAACAGAATAACATCAACGTGGATCAAGATGTTTTCTGATGTTTTCTGCAAACACTGCATGCAAGATATCAAATTATGATTGCAGCACAAAATTAACAAAAACAAAAAGTCAACAAACAAACCCTCCTCACATGCACTCCCCATTCCAGGTGTCCCTGGAACAAACCACCCAATGCCCTCCCAACGCACCCGCATCACAATGATCTTATATCCCAACACCCATTCCATGGACGAAGCAAGAAGTGTTTGGATTGTTTTTTGTTTTGTTACCCAGAAGGCTCTTCTCTAACCTGCGGACTGCATGTTCGGAGACACTGATGCTGCGGGAGCGGAAAGCATCCATGGCTGAGAGGTCCCTCAGCTCTTTAACTGGAGAGCTGCTGCTATTGGCTACCGTTGCTGCCGCCTTCGCCACTTTTGCTGCCCGCAGACTGGGTGTTGACGAATACCATGCCAACAAGCGACGGGATTGGGCGCGCATGGGGGTTATGGTGGCAGTGGGCAGCAGGGGGTGGGTCATCGCAAGAGGGGGGTGATGATTTGGGAATGTGGGAGAGCATGGTGCGTGGAGGCGTACCGGGAAACGTCACCCCAACACCAGAGCAACAAGGGTCACATGCCACACATGGGGCAGAGTACACAGGGTAGGGCCACAAAGGTCAAAGGGCAGGGATCACAGGAGAAGGGAATGGCCAGTAGAAATGAAGGAAGGATCCAGGATGACACAACCACCCCCCCAAAACCACAACCCCAAGCAGCGCCAAATTGCAGGAGGCAGGAGAGGGGTCAAATGAAAAATTGAAAGAACAAAACAAGGTGATAATTAACAAAAGTGAACACTATGAATCAGATAACAGGAAAGCGGAGTAAGAAGAGAGGAGAAAAAAAGGGTAAACATCAACCAAAGGAAAACAGACAAGCTACAGAAGAGGGTAAAACAGCTTCTGCTATTCACAACACACAAAGTATTCAGGAGAGCAACAAAATAAACATTATTTCACACAGCAGGTACATAGTGAAGCCAAGGACTAGTACAGAGGAAGTAAAATATTCGGGATGGACTCAGCACAGGCCTGACCAAATGGAAGTTAACACACAGCCAAAAGAACACTAACACGTTAAACAGAACATGAAACGCTGGTTAAACCTGAGGGCTGGACCACAGCATGCCTGGAATCATGTTTAGAATGAGCCAAGAACCATATACATCCTTTAATATTGTACTTATTGTTATTATCCAATAATACATGAAAGACTTCTGGAACACCCCAATTTAACCTTAACTCTCATGATAACATCATAACTTAATCTGATTTTAAGCAAAGAAATTATAAAAAGCAAACAGGTATTTGTGACTAGAGGCAACACATGAAAACTAAGAAAAAGCCTTTGGTCACAAATTCAGCTTTAAATCTGAGATGTGACATGCAGTGCTCCAACCCAACAGATCACCATGAGCAACACAAGGACAGATCTCTGTCTGAATGATCGCAGAATACTAAACGTGGCTTTGTATGAATGATCATGAAAAATTCATATTAGCAGATTCATATCGTGTCACTTCGAACGGTATCATGGGACGTGTGCTTGATTACGATGACAGCATGACGGCTTTCTGATAATAACCAGTAAGTACGGAGAAGCAAATTAGATCGTGAGGAGGTACGGTCTCCTTTGAAACAGAGCCTACAAGTTACTAAAAAATATCTCCGTGCAATATAAGAAAATGCACAAGGGAGCAGGGAAGAGAGTTTCTACAAGTCTACACCAAATCCCCAAACAAAAACCACAAAACCTGTAATATAAAGGAATGGTCCACAGAGAGTTCAGCTTGGTGTCAAACAACAACTACACATTTTCATTTGGGTCTCTGAAGTAGAAATGCCTACGTATGGTTCAAAACCCCACTTTCCTTTAGCCTGGTTAAGATTAAGGTGGGCATTTTAAGAGTTACTTTGGCTGCTTTCACGGGAAGATTTTAGGGGACTGAGACAGAGAATCGACAGACATTCACACCATGTACAGATGAGAATGATGCCTTGCTGAGAAAAGTGTCATTACACCTCTGTGGAAAAGACATTATGTATTTCTGTTTGTAGTGAATACATAAATTTTCTGTTTATTAGCATTGTAAATATGGGGGCGAGATGTTATAGCAGAAGAGAGCAAACCCTGAAGTTCTTTCCCCATGCCATCATCATGTAAAACACTTCTACAAACTACATGTGATGGACACATTAACAGAAACACAGATGCAATAACTTTCAATTCAAAACATCAAAGTACATGAATCAGCATATCTCATATCTCTGACAAAGTCAACAATTTAATGTGAAAAGTCTGTCAAATGTAGTATAAGCCTTAATTGTAGGGCTGCTGACTTAGATTAATTATGTGTTCATGTTACTGTGTTCACCTCGATGTCATTAATATGAGAATAAGTGGACTTCATTTAAAGGACCACACCGGTGATTTTGCGTATTTGAGCTTGATAAATACAACCCGCATAAATGTTACATTACCTCCAACCATTTTCCAAAACATACTGGAGAGGAAATTTTAGAATTTTTTTTCCGACCTTCCAGACTGTCATTAGTTCAAGTTCAATCCAGTGTAGAGACTTGAAACACGCTTGAAATAGGTGATCAATCACTGTGAACAAGGTGTCTATTAAATTTTTTGATAAAGTAACATAATTTTAGCATTTCAACAGAGTCAACACAAAGCTACACAGACGAAAAAGTATGTCTTCGCCAGAGTAGTCCCAGGAGAAAATTGATTTTGCAGAGAAATTAAAACAACCATGCCTTCTACATCCGCGGGAGAAACACTGAATTCTAAGGTGGGTGTATCACCTGAAGATTTGATTGTGAAAGATTTGGGGATTTGGCAAAATAACAGTAAAACTAAAATTGGATTTTATGTTTTGGAAAATGGTTAGAAGTAACCTAACAAGTATGTAGGTAGTATTTATTGGGCTCAAACATTCCAAATCACCAGTTTGGTCCTTTAACACAAATCATGGCAGAAAAGTAACAATCCTTAAAACGAAGAAAGCATAAAAATTAAATAATAAATATAAAGACAGAATAATGATCACCATGGCAACCTGAGAAGAATCTTTGCAACAATCATGCCACAATACTAGTCAAGCTGAGTCCTGTACTCCCTTGGCAACTTCTACCCTCTTACAGAATAATAGCCAAATGGTCAGTGAGTGCATGGTGCTACTTAGTCTGTACATCAGCATTTGCAGATTTGAGTGGGTGTATGCTTTACCTCTTGGGCCTTTCATTGAGGCTGGTGCTTCGAGCACGAAATGAACTTTGTTCATGACCATCATCAAATGGAAGCAGAGCATTGGATCGCAAACCCTGAAGAAAGAGATGGAGAAAAGCAAATACAAAGACATGAAAATCTACAATGTTTTTTTTTTTTTTTAAATAAATATAAGGAAGAAGACAAAAACCGCCAAACACCTTTGTGATGTACTGAACAAAGTCCTTGCGGAAGGGGAGCCTACAGCGTATGAACCACATGGCAATCACGTGGTGAGCCAAGGACACTATGTACTGGTTGAACCTGGCAGGAGACGGAAAAATTACCAGATGAAAATGTATCTGTGTGTCTGGATGGATGCACATTAATTGTTTGCTTGTATGCATACTTACTTGGAGGGGTTGGTGTAGGGCAATGAGATGGCAAACACACTAACATACTGCTCAGCTACAAAGTTGGCGTACAGATGAGGCAGACGCACCAGAGCTATAAAACAAAAAAAAAAAAAAAAAAAANAAAAAAAAAAAAAAAAAAAACAACAGTTACTTAGTGCTGATTCTGTAATGGAAACCTGTTGTAATTATCCAATGTAATAAAAACATCTGAGCATCTGATATGACTAACTGCTCTTAAACATTCATCAACAGTGAAAATGTAAGAAAAGAACTAAGGAAAAGAGAGAAAGAAAAGCTTCTCCACTCACTGGAGAGGAACTCCAGCATAGGGGATGCCATAGCAACAGTCGCAGAGATGTGAGTGAGCTTGACGATAAGAGCTGGGAGGAGCTTGATCATGATGTCAGGCATTTCCACCGTGCACATTGTCAAGGCCACCACACATTGCTTGGCACAACGATAGATGAGGCCCGTCTCCAGGCATTGCACCAGTTCTCTCTGTGGAAGATTAAAAACACCCAAAGAAAATCAACTGACAACATTACAGCTCATGGACCCAAAGACCATACTAAGCAGGAACCATCACAGCTGAACGTTATAGTCAGTGTGAAAGTGGTGCACTTTTTCTAATGGCTGATAGATGCTGAGTCCAAAAAAATTCAAACTATAATGAGTTCAAACAGAAAAACCTCTCTAGAGACACAATGCCAATGTATTTTTTTTTTTTCAACAAGATGTCAGAATAGATAATTTTCTTTCTCCAAATGTGTATCCTGGAAAATTATTATTGCTCAAAACTGGATTTTCTGGCTCTAAACAGCTGGCAGGTTGTAAATCCAAAATGCAGGTTTCAACCCGATCGGTGATGGCGCAGACCGTACATCCATTTTTTATTCTATGGTATGTACCTGTCTAGACTGCTCCAGGTAGTTGTGGTAGGAGGTGATAGCAGTAAGCACGGGAACCACCGCCAACTGAACATCAGTACGAGAAAACCCATCTGGCATTTTCTTCAAACGTTCTGAGATCAGACGATCGGTCACCTACTCAGACACACCACACACATTAAAGACGACAAAATCAGTGGTGTGTGTGTGTGTGTATAAACAGATTCACCTGTATACAGTATGAGTTTGTATGTAAGTGTGTATTTGCAGTAGCTACCATGCAGCAGAGAGTAGAGCAGAGGTGGTCTAAGCTGCAAGGTGAGGTGAGCAGCAAGACTTTATACTGGAGCGTCCACGGCAGCTTGTCAAGAACCAGCTTCAAAACCTTCCAGTCTGTCTCCTGCAAAAAACAAAAAAACAAAAAAAAAAAATATCAAAATCAAACACAGAACAATGTGGCTGCAGTTTTAAGAAAAGTAAGTTTTCAAGAAAAATACTGTAATTGCCTTTTACAATTATCTGTGTAGTGCAAAAGAGATACACATTGAAGCATTAGTATTTATTTATTTACAACACAATTTTGTCACAGATGCTTCTACTTCAAACATGACACTTATCTGCTCTGTGAATTGGATACTATCATTTGTGTGTGTGTGTGTATATATATATATATACCATCTTTAGGCACTGCAACAGGACACTAAAGGCAGGTGCGTAGGGCAGGTAGGCTGAACGAATGGAGGAAGTGGAAGGGGGAGGAGCAGTGGTAGGCACAGGGCTTCCAGCAGGAGGAGATGTTGAGCCTGTTGGCTTCTTTTCACTGACACGCTTCTCTGGCTCCCTGAAACAACAACAACAAAAAAAGACACCAATAACATCCATCTATCCATTAATTTTCAAATGCACTTATCATGATTGCAGCCTATCCCAGCATGCCTTAGTGGGAGGTGCATCTTTGAACTATGGGAAGAAAACAGAGAACCCAGGGAAAACCCACTAAAACACAGCGTTGAACCCAGGACTTTCTTGCTGTGAGGTGACATGCTAACCACCAAGCCACATCCCAGCATGACAAAGACAATTTCTAATTTCCCTAAACCAAACTGTTGGTCCAAATTAATAATACTAAGGCAAAACAATTGCAGAAAAGAGTTGTGGAAAGAAACACAAGTGGTGTGTGCACGTTTGTGTCTTCACCCAGTGTCACAGTAGCAGTAAGGGCTGAACCTCATGGCTCCGTCTTTGTTGGGCACCCCAAGACGGTGAAGAGAATCTGCTCGCATCATGAGGAAAAAGTCAAACACCTGGAAGCAAGAGGAAGGAGTCAACACAACAAGTATGTACACTGTACAAATGCAGTCAGGATACACCAATATACACTACCTGTAGTCTAATACTGGAGGCGATAGCAGAGCAGTACTTGTTCTTGTAGTGAAGCTGCAGGTGACTGATGAGCAGCTCGTAAACACGGCTGGCATGGCTGGCTGGCAGGCTGTAAAGCTTACTCTGTCAGGAAAGAGAGAAAGATAGAAGATGTACAGCTTTATCAGCCAGCAATCCTGCATTTTATACTCAATTCAATGCAAGCTTCACAAAAAGTTAGGAAGGATAAAAATCTTAAGTGTTTTCTTCCCCAAATAACCTGATAGTCTCAACAAAAAGTGTTCTTACCATAAGCTACATTGATTCTTAATTTTTTTTAAAACTAGAGAAATTAGATTCTTGAAAACAAACACTGTCACAGTTTTCATTTGTGATTTTTTCTAAAAACAAAGGTACCATATTATAACAGACAACTATTCCTACTGCTTCATTTCAGCCATTAAATGTACTGCATTAAATTTTTCTTTGAAATTATGAAAACAAAGCAAGTTTGTAAGAGAATAAACATTTAAAAAACAAAATAGAAAAACATTTTTAACTTGTCAAGCATGCCTTAAAAAGTTGTCAAATTGTTTTTTGAAAGAACTTCTTTACAACAAACTTAGCACAACTTTTGTGAATGTGGCTCTTAACATTTGTGTGCATGTGTGTGTGTACCTGCAGGATTTCCAGCAGGCCCAGTATAGCAGTCCTGACATCCTCCATTGGAGACTCTGCTGTGGGATCTCTCTCAGAAACCTCCAGGGGCCCTGAACACACCAAAGACCGGCTGGCCACCTACACAGAGAATTGTTTACCTTACTGCATGTATGTCATCATGGAATGGACGGAACTGCAGGTCTTGAATGTACCACAGGACAGAGGTGAGTGTGAGTGGGCAGACTGATGAAGTTCTAGCATAGAAAGTTTGCAGTTCATTTTTCAACATAATCTCATTTCAATTTGACACACTTCTTCCAATGATGCTGATATGACATTATCATCATCATCTAAGGTCAGCCCTAAAAACTTATCAACTGTCACAAATATTGTGTGTGTGTGTGTGTGTACCCGCTCTATGATGTCCAGCAGGCTGGTGAAGTGGTGTGTGTTACAGCCTTCAGCTAGGTCCACCAGCAGCTGCGTGGCCTGTTTCCTGACAGCCAGGTCTCGGTCTTCAGCAATCCCACTGAGCTGGGGTATCACCACCATTTCAATCAACTCATCCTGAACCGGGTTAACAAAGAAAATGGAAGAACTGAATTTTAATGATATACATCCATCAAAAACATCAAAGTTGCAGACCATAAAGTACAGTTATATTTAAATTAAAAAAAAGTTTTCATATACAGTATGAGCACTCCAATGGACAATAGTCAAATATCAAAATGTGTGTGACAGAGATAAAACTTAAAGCCCATTCAGAGCAATGGAAACACAGATCTGTGGAAGCATTACTTTGGCCTTAATATCATCAGTTCAAATATCTAAAAGGCTGCTTAAATGTTGCTAAGGAACAAAGGACGGAAGTGTTTGTGTTTGTGTGTGGGCACAGACCTCATACAACTGTCGGTTGGTACTGAGAACGAAGGACAGAATGTGAAGCACTTTGATCCTTATCACACTACGCGCCTCATTCCTTTCAGAGAGACATTAAGATAAGAAAGGGGGACAGTAATGTTTGTGATGAGAGCAGGTGGGAAAAGAGAGAGACTTAGGTTATGATTCATGTCGAGAGACTCAAAGAATGCCAGAACCTGGTCACTGAGGCATTAGATAGCAACAATATTGTGTGTCATACCTAAAGAATTTCTCCATGAGGCGGTGAAGGCCCTGAATCCATCCATCCTTGGCTGGCTGGATAGACTGGGCCCGGTATGAGATGAGGGTCAGCACTGATGCATCCTGTCACACAAACACACACATAAGAGGAGGATTACAAAAGAAACAAGAAATTATGGACTTGTAAATACCTAGAATAGACAGGAAAAAAAAAAACAAGTAAAAGTAAAAACTAACGCGTCTCTTGTCAGCACATTTTTCCACTAGACTGAAGAACTTCTCTGTGGAGCCATGGTAACCGTTCTGCTCATACAGTTCTTCTACTGTGGTCAACAGCTCATAAACAATAGCCTTCAACTCCGCACTGCCTATTGTCTGTGAGGACAGAGAGACACTTCAAATAACAGTCATGTAGCAGCAACATTTGTATTTGTGTGTGTGTGTGTGTGTGTGTGTGTGTACTTGAATCTGTTGCAGCAGTCTCTCGATAATGCCCAGCAGAATGTCCCAGGTGACGACCTGCAGCTCTTTGCCGTACTTCTTGATCAGTCTGGTGACTGAGAGGACGATTTCATAGGAAACCACCTCATTGGCACAGGACATGGCCTGAGTGGCAGAACACAAACAACAAAAAGTCATCATTTATCATTAGTTATCATTTACTTATTATTTGTCCTTGGCTGCTGTATATGCTTACAACTGGGAATGGAACAGATATAAGTGGCTGCACTGCCTCTGGGTAAAACATATACTGCAAATAACTATAGTATAATGGACACTGAAATGGGGTTGTCCAGCCTATTCCATACAGTATATTTTTAAATACATGCACAATGTTTAGAAAGAGAAGTTGGCATTTTATTGTTTGATGAAAGCTTTAAAAAAAAAAATCAATACTGATTTTCATCTCATTTATACAATAATAAACCAGTCATTTTGGTCAAGGTAATCACAAAATTTCCCATCAACACTTTCCTACTTGCAAAAGTGTGTGAATGTGTGTGTGTGTGTGTGGATGTGTGTGTTACCTTGTAGAAAGATGGCAGAACCAGTGTTGGTGTGTTTTTGAGGGCAGGGAGTCTGTGTGCGCCCCACAGTGCCATTCCAACAAAGAATACTGCACCTCTCAGCAAAGGAGCATCTTCCATATATACTCTGGTGGAAATCGCAGTACATTAATACATTAGACAGACACACACACACACAGACACACACACATACAGAAAGCATGCCATCTCCACAGTAACTTGTCAATATTTTCATCAAAGACAGCAAAAGCTCAGAAGTATGCTTAGATCAGTAATAATACCTCTCTTCCATGATGCGGCACATGGTGTAAATAGCACTGTGGCCAAGGTGCGTCCCTAAGACCTTCCTCATCAACTGGAGAAGCAGAACAAAACAAACATGAGCATGGATGATAAAGAAAACCTGGAAAAAAAGAACCTCAGAGGCAGATGTGAATTACCCATCATTACAAACAGAGTACTCATATGAAAGGTAAAGGTGTTCTCTAACCTTCCAGCAAGACTCACAAAACTCTTTGACATTGACGGTACGACAGAGTGTGATGATGAAGACGGTCAGAGAGTCTGAAGGAAGGCAGTTGTAACAGACTACTGCATCTAATACTTGAAGCGCAACCTGGAACCAGACACACAGAGTATACATAAAGAAGCTCAGCAGCATTTTATCATGTGCAGAGACATACAGACCAGCTTCTGCTGAGACTGGTGTTGAATGCAAAAAGAAAAAAAAAAAAAAAACNAAAAAAAAAAAAAAAAACTGACAAAATTCAGTATTTTCCTTGCTAATGTGAGGGATAATTAATACAAAAGCAGCAGCGAGTGTTATTTTTTAATGTATAGAAATAATGCTTTCTGATGATTAAAGCAAAACATTTCAATATCAAAAATTCACTGGAGAGGGGTTTTTCCTTGTCTTCCTACACAGCTTGGGCTGGGAACTGTTGCTGTTGTGGACTAGTGGAACACTTTCAGACACTGCATTTGACACTGAGCTATACAAATAAACTTGATTTGCCTTGCTCCCTGAGGTTTAGATAATTGGGTAATTGTGATTTAATTACAGTGCAACCATACATTCTGCATTTTTCAAGGTCAAATCAAGATGAAACCAAAATATACTGTGAACCTCTTTTACAAGAACTACCTTCAGAATGTTTTTAATTAATGTTAATATATTTTTCACATGCTCACCTTAAAAAATAAACCTTGAATGGTATCAAATTATTAAAGATTTTGCCTATAGAGAAAGGTCCTGAAAGTTGAATGATTTAAATTTTACATACAGCATGTTCCAAAATCTGGATATATGCAAAAAAAAAATTTTTGATACATGAACACATATTAATGACCCAGGCCCACAGTTAAATACTCATTCTCAAATAATCACAATAATAAATAATCACAATAAGAATCGTAAAGCAAACAAGGTTAAATAAAACTGCTTCCTTTGGTAGCTGAATTTGCAAAATCAGTTTGCTTAGCTACACTGTGCCTGTAAATATGAACATAATGATAAATAAGGCTCAAATATACCTACACAAGCTAAGCAGAATGAAAAACCGTTTCAATGCAAGATCACTTTTTTAGTGATGGATTACTTGTTTTTGTTTCCCTTTGTGTTTGTGTGTGTATGTGTTGTTGTTTTTTTAACATTTTCTTTCTTATGGAGGTCTGCTATATGATGGCTTTGGATCAGAACATTCTCATATCAGATGCTGTTTAGTCAGTGCTAAACCAGCCACCATGTGCAGGTTTTTTCAGCTGTTTCTTGGCTCAGTCCTATCTGTGTTTCCAATGAACAATAACAATATTCATGAGCAAACTCAAGAGAGGTCAGCAGGTAATGGACAACACACTGAATTCTAACAAAGAGATATTTGAACAAATAAACTGTTATTTCCATTTTAACTGTGAACACCTACCTCAATATCCGTTGAAGATGTAGTTCTGTTGCACAGCAGACAGATTTTTCTGCAGAGAGCAAAACAGAACAAGCAAGAAAAGTGGAACTGATAAAGTTTCCTGAGTAATAAAAACATGTGTATTTGTCTCACTTTGTTTCTTTTGTCTTGTTTGTCTTACTTACTGGACCATGATGGATACATTTTGGTCCAGGTAGCAGCTGTTGAACTTCACCAGATTAACAAGAACATGGAGAAAGTCAGAGGTGAGACCGATGTCCATCCACAGGAACACAAAGCGTGCTGGCCGAGAAACAGAAGATAGAAATATTATAAGCACTTTAAAAAGAGGGCACTTATCTTTTTAAATTTATCATTGATGTTCTATGGTAAACAAAACAGTCTGCATCCTATATCATTGGCTAACACACAATACAAAGACATGAACAAAGACACTGTCTTATTGCTCTTACTGTGCTCATCGCTTTAACATGTAGGACGTAAATAAAACAATGCCAAAATGACAAACCCTGTTACAAAGACCACTCAAGTAAGGTGGATTGTGAAATACGACTTTTTTTACTATAACAGATTTGGTAAGCTGCACTGTGATGTGTGAGCTGTCAAATCCATGTGAGAACAACTAACAAAGCTCCAAAGATGCTAAATGATCTGCAACCAAATTTCAGGTGCAAATGTAAAACAACTGCAAAATGAGTGTCAAATGTCAACACAAATGAACCGCATCTGCAAAAGATAACACATTCAGAAGTTCTTCAAATTTGTACCTTAAAAAGTACAAAGAGGTTCCAAAAAGGTACACATCTGGTTTCATGAGGGCTGAAATGCACCTGGAACTGTACGTCTATCAGCAGTGTAAAATGCACTCCTCTCATCAGTAAATATCTGAAAGCAGATCTGATGGATATACACAGTATCATAGGGACATATGCTGCTTTTTGGCATGCAACCTGACATGAGCCATCCCTGATGCAGTGTGTAGTGTGATTTACAAAGGTATTTAAATCATTTTTAATTAATAGCTTTTTGATCCAGACACTAATTGCTAATTTGCAACCAAAGGAGATTATAATAGTGGGCCAGTCAGTGACCCAATGTGTAATTCTGAGTGGATATTTACCGATGTCCTCCTCCAGATAGGTAATGTCTTTGCCATTCTCTGTCAAGGCCTTGAACACTTCCAGCCTATCAGAGAGGTCCTCATTGCATGGCTGGTAGTCTCTAATCACGTTGAAGAAGTAGGCTCTCAGAGGGCCAAGCCGCTCACCCTTCATGTAAGCGTACAGATACGGAGTTTAATGATCACATGCATGTACAAACCCCAAACATGAATAAGCTTACACGAAATGATAGTTTTCATTTTGATTCGGCTTTTATGTGTGCTGTGTTTTTCTACCTGTCCCTGTATAATAGCCCTTAGCAGCTGCAGGACAGCATGTCTGGCCTCAGGTGGCTGCTCTGGAGTCAGCATGTCCTCCACAGCTTTCCATACTGCTTCCACCGCATGCTACAAAACATATATACACATGTGCACACACACACACACACACACACACACACAAAGATCAACAAACACTGATGACTGCATGTGCTGCTGTATTACAAATATCACAACTTTGTTAGCCTTACTTCCTCAAATTTTTTTGTTTTGGCAAGATTACAGACATGGTTCATCATCCGAACACGGCTGCTCAGACCACAATCTGGGTGCAGCTCCTGAAACAAAGGGAAATTGAAATGCCAAAAATGCAAATATGGCACAAACCTCAAGGCTCAGGTAAAAAGAAAGGGCTCACTAGCTTCAATAACAACTTCATCCTAATATGGTGATAATGGGTGTATATCAACAAAGATGTCTCTCCGCCTGCTACTGCACACCTTGATGATGTCAGCTGTAATGATAAACTCGGACGGTTTGGTTTCGCTCTGCTTGCTTGGCGGACGTGGCGGTCCCAGCCCAAAGATCCCCTTCATCTTGTCCTTGAGACTCTCCTTGCTTGGTTGTTTATTCATGGCCTGGCCTGGAAGGGTGATGGATTTATAGGCTGGGATGGATGGCTGCCTAGAAAAAAAAACAAAAAAACAGTAAAAACATTTACGCAATTTACATTTAGTAAGGAGCATATTTACCATGGGTCATAATGCAAGAACCAACACCTACTGAACAGATAATGCACCTGGTTGGACTAAAAATTCTTATTTGCTGGTGTTTTGCAGTAGTTTAGAGCATATGTTGAACCAAAACCTTACCGATATCTGTTATGTCACACCTATCCACTGGAGGAACATAAGCAACCTATAATACAGCACAACTTTATTACTGTAGCAGTACTTTTCCTTTGACCACACATGATCATATAAAACAGTTTAAGACATAAAAACTGATGAGCTCAACTAAAACAGCAACATCATCTAAAACACAGAAATATGTATACAGTGTAATAGGTCATGAATACCTAAAGTACAGTTGTAATGTCAAAATTAGTATACCAATTGCTGTTGGAATAAATGACTTTTGTAGATTTTTTTTTTTTTTTNTTTTTTTTTTTTTTTGCTAAAAGCATCTTAAAGCCCCTCCCAGACAACAATAGTTCATAACTCCGGGCTTTATTTTTTTTTCCCACAGCTGATTCTAGGCCAATGAGTTATAATAATTATGTGATGATACTGCATAAAGTACAATCCTTACAGTAAAAAGCATATAGTAGTCAAAAGATGATGGTCAGCAGTTAGCACTGTTGCCTCATAGCAAGAAGATCCTGAGTTTGTGGCCTTTCTGTGTAGTTTGCATGCTCTCTGGGTACTCCAGTTTCCTGCCCCATGTTAGGTGAATGTGAGTGTGAGTGGGTTTGTCTGTCCATGTGTCAGCCCTGTAACAGAATGGTGACCTGTCCAAGGTTCCCTGCCTCTCATCCAATGTATGCTGGGATATGCGCCACCCCCAAAACTCTGCACAGGTTCAGTAGGTATAGAGAATGGATGGCTGGAAGACATCTAGGCATCTAGGTTAGAGGTGGGGCAAATATTGTTACAAACTTTTATTTAGAGTGTATATTTTCCATCTCTCGCTGATCTTTGTGTCAGGTTCTCTATTAAACAATGAAATTGACTTATTAAATGCTGGTGAAACTATTATATGTAGCATTGGCATTTAAAGTATGTAAATTTTAAATAAATGCAATAATTATAATAATGTAGTTTTGGTTTTTTTTCAAACAAATTTAGCCAAGTAGTGAAATGTTTAGATACAGCAGTAGCACCAACTAAAATCCCCATTTTTTTGCAGATGAACATTAAATAAGCAGCTGCAGCTTTAAAACTTGAGACAGCCACAAATCAGTACCACAACCAGTTAGCAGTACAGTTTTGGAGTCACAGCCTGTCAAACTGTAACCCTGGGGGGAAGTCTGAAGAACCTGCTGTCATGTGGACTTGAGAGAGAGAGAGAGAGAGAATGGAGAGGGAGCAGACGACAATTCTTCTGTTTCACTTCAACAAAACAACCACGTCGGCGCAGGGTAGCAAAGCTGCTGATATCTCTGAACATTTGGAAACACAAATAGGTCAGAATTTGTACAAAAGAAATGTCACCGGACCGTTAGCTAGTCTTTACGTTGCCTGTCAAGGGTTAGCATTCCTCTGTGGCATTCAATGTCTGGTAGCGTTATAAAAACAACGCCCCCCTCCCCCTCCCCCTCCTCCTCCTCTCACCTTAAAGAAGCTGAGTCAGTTTCGTTGTCATTTAGCTACAATAACGTTCATAAGCTGCCAGCAGAGCCGTCTACCTCTGTGCATTGATATTAACTCTGTTTGCCTCTGAAAGCTCCTTCTCTGCCGAGTTCAGTCCTCCATTCCTCAACCGGATGACACGCTAACGCACGAGCAGCCACTTCCTACAAAAGCACGTTTACGCGCTGCACTGGCTCATGGGAAATAGTTTTACAAAAGCTAAAGGCTAACTCTGCTGAACCGCTTTGAGTCTCGTTTCCCGTAGTGATGTGCTTCTAAAAAAGCAAAACCTGACATGATCCGCGGTTCTGTCTCCCTGTAACACCCTGCAGACACGCTTCTTAATGGCCGAAAGTTGTGGCTTTACTACTGGAACTGATGATTTAGCTAGCAACTAGCTAAATCATCATGTTTGGCTAAATACAGCTAAACATGCTGACGATGTTGAAGTTGGTTCCTAGTTGGGTCAGCAGCTATAGTGTCATCCAGCTATCCTTGATTAATAAATAGATTTCACCAGTAACCTATTCTTGCAGCAAAACGATGCTTTGTGTGTAGCTTATCAACTAATAAAGCTATTATATGGAACAATGAATAGATAGATCAGCGAACCTAGAGAACTCCACTTTATGTGCAAAGACAAACAAGACACGATCATGCATGTAATAAGGACCGAGGCCAAGAATGTCGTAACGTACTTTGAAAACAAGAAAAACATTTTAAAAAATTAAAAAGAATGTTGCATAATATTCCCTGTTTAATTCACCAAAAATATCATAATAGAATTGTTACTGGAGAATCGGTTTGTGTTGGAGTGAAAATTAAGTGTTTTAACAGCAAACGTTGAACCAATCAGATCTTACTTTCGTGACGCAATACATGTAACGAGAAACCAACTTCAGTTCCATGTCATGCTTCACGTCCGCTGCGTGAGATTCTGTGATGAAGCTTTGTGTTTAATTATGAATTATCCTTATTTTAATCAGAGCAAATCCGTTGTCACTCGGAGTCGGATTCAAACTGCACTTCGATCCAAACTCAGCAAGACACGGAGAAACGTGGACGCGGGCTCCAGCGTGGAGGTGAAAGTGGAGGAGGAGGAGGCAAGTGTCTCCCAACCAGAATCTTCACTTGTGCCTTTAGTGACAGGTCAGTTACGATATGGTAAGGTTTACTACCACTAACACACACTGAACAGTGCACAACTAGAAAAATACGAAGAAATAAACCCTTCATTAACTTATTATTACTTTTAAGCAGCAGACTAATGCGCCTGTGCAAAGGTTACGAAAGCTTCTATATTTTGTATATTTCACAACTAAAAGCGTTACAAAAGGTAAAATTTTACTGGAGTTTTATTATTATTGATTTTATTACACTGGGGAAATTGCCTTACAGATACGCCACAGTACATATTATAGAGCAAAGGAAATACATTTTAAAATACTGCAAATTATTTAACCCGCAGATTCGTTCATTGTCAAATACTGCATGTGGCAGAGCCTTGCCTTTTTTACCCATCCTTTTTGTTAAGAAATTTAGGCAAGAATTTTTCTGATATATATTAGTTTATTAGCAGTGCTTATATCTTTACTTTAAAGGATATAATTGTATATTTGTAACACAATAATTATTGTTTTCAGTTTGTCAACTCTTTTATTTAATGGCAAATTTTATATTCACAAAATATGTAAATTTCTCATGACCATTTCTGTTTAGAAATCCAGAGTCTCTTGGATTGTATAAGCATTATGAAAAAACACACACAACAACCCTTAGTTATTATCGCCGTTTAATTAAAATTTTATTTTGATGTTACTTGTAAGTAATTTTCTTCTTAAGATTTCTATTCAGATTTATCCTTTCTTTGACTGGAGTCACTTGCACTATTACCTCCCACCTCATTGTTCTGTGTTTTATTTAGTTTTAACATCAGTCTTTTAGTCCAGTTTTAAAAAGTCAAACATTTCTCCGCTTTTGCGCCTGAAAATTGATGATTAGCGCCACATCAACAAATATCCTACAGGAGTGATCGCAAAAGAATGGCTTTACATGTAAATACACAATATATTTTCCTTTTCATTTCCTTTTTAACTGTATTGCCATGATTTTCTCACCTTCTCGATCTCTCTCCTTTGTGCTCATTCAGGTAATCACCCACTCCATCCTCAGGCCACAGAGCAATTAAAAACAGAAAAAGATACCCTGCCCCTGTCTTCAAAAATCCACAGGAGGAGACAATTAAAGGTGGAATATGACAACAATGAATCTGTTTTGCCAGTGAAGACAGAGCGTTGGGAGCCTCCTGAATGGAAGAAGCAATTAGGATACATTCGTAAAATGAGGAGCAGCCGTGATGCACCTGTGGATTACATGGGTGCAGAGAAATGCTATGACACAGAGGCCCCTGCACATGTAGGTGGGGCTTGGATACAGAATGAGTACACAATCTAGCAGCCAGACTTAGTCCATTTATTTCCTCTTTTGTTTTCTGTCTCTCTGCACAGGTGAGACGTTTCCAGGTGCTGGTGTCACTGATGCTGTCCAGTCAGACCAAGGACCAGGTGACAGCAGCAGCGATGCAGAAGCTCAGAGCTCATGGTTGCACTGTAGAAAATATACTCGCTACTGATGATGAAACACTGGGAAAACTTATCTACCCTGTGGGCTTCTGGAGGGTAATGCAAAAGAAGTCATTCTCTCTGTCTCACTATCAGTTTCATCTCTGGACTTTAATTAAGTCAGTCTTGGAGTTTATTTTCTACCTTCTCATCCTCCTCTTTTGCTCATTTTGCACCTTATTCAATGCTCTAGACCAAAGTAAAGTACCTGAAGCAGACCTCATCCATGCTGCAGCAGGATTTTGGAGGTGACATTCCAGACAGCGTGGAAGGGCTAGTCCGCCTACCAGGAGTTGGACCGAAGATGGCCCACCTGGCTATGGGCATCGCCTGGGACCAGGTGACTGGCATAGGTGGGAACACACACACACACACACACACACACACACACACACCCAAACATACTGTACATGATTAGTTATTAATCAAATGAAAAAATATTGAATTTTGTTGTAAGGTGTTTTTTATGTCCAGTTTACATACATGGGGCGTGGGGACAGAATATCAGAAACACCTCACAAAATAAAAATCTTTACCACAACACCACTTACTACAGCCTTAAAAATTACAATAGCATTTGACTCAGCCGCTCTCTCATATGGTGTCACCAAAAACTGAATGCTATTCTAGCTTAACAAAGGTAGAATTTACAGAAATATGGTATTTCATAAGATTATACTGGCATACCTAATAAATTGGAAAATCTGTGTATAATGAGGCCTCGTAATTATCAACATATTAGCTTTTGTTGTATTATTGCTTCATTTAATTGCTAATTATTGTATTCCAGTTGTGTGATAGTACTGTTGCTTTCCCTGAACATTGCTTTTTTTTCTGCAGAATGGCCTATTTATCTTAAAGTTTATTCACATATCAAGCTGCCTTTGCATGTCAATATTACATGTGATGAGCTTGTAATTATAAACTCCAACACTTTATCCAGGCTTATCAGTGTTCCTCTTAGTGAAGCCAGATACCTCAAAAAGAGTTACGTGGCTTCAATAAACCCCTATGTGACCTGCTGTCAGATTCTGCATTGTTATGCTGATAGCATATGAAAGTCTTTAGTTTGTTATTTTTATGAAGATAAGATATCGACATGCCAAATGCCCTCTTACAGGGTGAATCTTTCCTTGTATGAACACCATGGAAATCAAATACTGTGTAAGAGTGTACTGAGGCAAGGAAAATGGTTGATGAAGTTGATGCATAGAAAACTTACAGATTAAAGAAAAATAGTGTGTTGTGAGTAAACCAGATTTAAAATGGTTGTGTGTGTGTGTGTGTGTGTGTGTGTGTGGGTCTGTGAGTAGGTGTAGACACACATGTGCATCATATCTCTAATAGGCTGGGCTGGCTTAGGAAGCCAACCAAGAGCCCGGAAGAAACACGTAAAGGACTGGAGGAGTGGTTACCCAGGTAACAACATCACCAACATATCTCAAATAATAATGCTCACCGAGATTGTCACGGGTTTATCACTCAGCCAAGTGCTACATGCTAAAACAACCATGTGTTGTGTTGTTTTAAGTACATGACTAGCATTATCAGAAGAAACAAGACTGACCATTCCATAATTAAAAGTTTGTTATTTATTATTATTATATAACCTGTAGCGTGAAAAGGTAAATGATTCGCTTTAGGATAGTTTCACAAAGGATATCCTAAAGCGAATCCTAAGCTTTAGGATATCCTATAACTATAGTTATCTCACCAGTGAGATAACTCAGGTGGCGCAGTGGTTAACGCTGTTGCCACACAGCAAGAAGGTCCTGGGTTCAATTCCCGGCCGGGGCAGGGCCTTTCTGTGTGGAGTTTGCATGTTGTCCGCGTGGGTTCCCTCCGGGTACTCCGGCTTCCTCCCACCTCCAAAGACATGCATGTCAGGTGAATTGGGAACTCTAAATTGCCCGTAGGTGTGAATAAAAGCGTGAATGTGTTTGTCTCTGTGTCTCAGCCCTGCAATAGACTGGCGATCTGTCCAGGGTGTACCCTGCCTCTCGCCCTATGACCGCTGGGATAGGCTCCAGCCCCCCCATGACCCTCAACAGGACAAACGGGTTTAGAAAATGGATGGATGGATGATATTGTTGACGTGGTTACACCTTAATATAACAACCAGAAACAAAATAAGAGCTTTATTGTCAAACCATCCATATACGAGTACAGGCAGGATGAAATGCTTTTTCTCCAGGACATTTAACATTTACATTTTACATTTAGTGCACATAGACAAGAAGTGCAGTAACACGACAAAGAGCATAGACAGAGAATAGTGCAAAAGAACATGTATACTGAATTAAGAGTAAAAGTCTGTGCAAAGAGTTTGCAATTCATATAGATCAATATAGATAATTTATATAGATTTATATAGCATTTTATAGTAATTTACCATATATAGATCATCTAGAGCAGTTGACTGCAATGTCGGAGATGTAACAATATACAATTTTAATACACACCTAATAATCAATCAGAATCATGTATTTTCTGAGCCGTTGTATGATATAAGATTATATATCTTTTGGCTGGAACACTCATTTTCTAATTCTTGAGACAGAGTCACCAGTTATCATTCAACATGAACGTGTGACCACACAGAGGTATTCTTATTAGCCCTAATAATTTATTTTTTCTTTTTTTTTTTTAANAACGTGTGACCACACAGAGGTATTCTTATTAGCCCTAATAATTTATTTTTTCTTTTTTTTTTTTAATGAAATAATAATATACAAAAGTAAGAATTTTGGCCACTTCAGAGCAGATGGTGATTTAAAATCAGGTTGTGATTTTCCAACAACACACTGTCTGTTATCACATCATGCAGGGAATTGTGGAGTGAGATCAACTGGCTGCTTGTGGGCTTTGGCCAGCAGGTTTGTCTACCTGTCAACCCTCTCTGTTCCATGTGTCTGAACCAGCATAGCTGTCCATCTGCCCACAAGAACTCTTCCACCAAGAAAGCCAAATCTGGATCCTCTCGTGCTTCTAACAAGTCCCCTTCCTTCAAAGTGAAAACTGAACCTGGTCAATCATCTGCTATTAAAGCTGAAAGCAGAAAGGAGGACTCACTACCCACACCTGTTTCTCCCACGTCAGAGAAGGAGGCTAAAAGGAATGGTTAACTCTTGATGCGGTTGTCACACCAGTCTTTCTGGGCTATAACCAAATATTCAAAGGTGGAGACGTAATATGGTGCAGCTCAGCTTAGTGTTGTGATGATTTGATGTTACTCCCTCTTATAATGTCAAATTTTACATTTCATATGAGATTAAATATTTTGTATTGTAAATTCCTCTTTTTTTTACAAATTAAAATAACACGCACTTTAAGGAGTCAGACGAAGAGCACTAATTTAGAAAATCACCTTATTTTACTGCATGTAGTCTGTATTTTTGCCCACTGTGTAAGGAAAGACAAGTTTCTTACAAATAAAAGATACTGTTTTTGGCTACTAGCTCAGTAACTTGGATTATGATCTGTTTGCTGAAAATATGGAATTATACCAAAATACTGACCAGATACTACATGTGTTTATCACATACATGTATTATCTCAGAGGTGGGAATTGGTCACTGTAAAGACAAAACAGTAAATTTAAACTGGAAGAGAAACACTTAAGCCGCAACACAACACGTATCTATGAATCCATGAGGGATTGTTGACACAGTCTTCTGGTTGCTGTTCAAAATATACAACAAAATATATACAAGAACTGCTGGTTCAGTTTGTTTTTCTGTAAATGTATTGCTTGTCAGCATTGCTTAAACACAAGTACTTAATCTTATATAAATCATTTATGCACTTCAATTTTCACAGCTTATGTGATTTCATTAATATGCTGCATTATTAGTTTTTGGTGTATTTACCGAGCCATAAAACAAAATGAATACACAAGAAGTAAGCCACTGTAAAATTTGACTCACATACTCTTTCACTAAATGCTAAACTTCAGCCAATGCCAGTTGAGCACTAGCTGGATCTACAGTTCTTCTTGAAACAGTTAAATATGTGTGAACACAATTTGAACTCCAGTAAAATATTAACCCAAAATGTTAAAAAAAAAAAAAAAAAAAAAAAAAAGTTTTTTAGCACCAGTTACTAATCTACATTTTCTTCCCAAGAAAGCTTACTGAGATGGAAAACTGACTGCTTTGAGCATTTAGCCCTGGAAAGTTGTCCAGTATAACCAGTTTTCTACTCTTGACCACTGAACAGGTGCCGAGTCTGCACCTTGCTCAAGGGCATTTTTACAGTAGTCATCCAGTAATTTGATATTGTTGATATCCATAGGGCCGTTAACTCACCGGGTCGACATTTCATCCGTGAGGGTGCTAGATGATATAAAAATTGACAGCAAATATATTTCAGTTGCGGATGAACATTTTACAAGTGGTTGGCTCGTTTTCGATCCTAAATATTAGGAAGGAATAGACCACTAGGGGGCAAAAACTCCGAAATATAATCATGGAGCACTGTTCAGATTTACAACATTAGAATTCCATTGGATTCCCTGCTCTGTCTGATATGAATGGAATTCCAAAATTTACTCTCCTTTTAGCTTTGTAAGGGTATCCCCAAAACCAAAATGCAAAACAGGAATGGCCCTGCCAACTTAATTGACATCAACAACAGCATTATTTGTCATGCAGTATCAGTGACCTTTGTAAACAAATAGGCATATATTTTTACTTCTCATTAGTTGACATAAATGTTTACTTTTATTTATGGGAACGTCTTAAATATAGTTCAATTCTAACTCCTACAATCCAAAAATGACTGATTCCGGCTTTAAATCCCTTTTATTCAGCTCCTTCCATGTTGATCGACAGTCGTACAAAGATGTGAAGAGATAGAAGGTGGATAACAAGGAAGATTTCCGTTCCCAGGTACAGACTAGTCTGGTTTCACATTCGTGCACCTGGGGAGAGGCTCAGTGGTTTAAGGAGCGTGGGGTTACGCTTGTTCTTACAATATTTTGGACTCATTCGAAATCTCAGTGGACCCAGTTCATCACCAAGTGAATGATTTTGTGCATAATTATCCCTGTTTAGGGGCGCAGCGTGGGGTTTGCGCTGCGCCGTCAGGTGCGCTGAGTGGAACCAGTGGCATCTGCTGTTTGATCTCTCCCGCACCGGTCGGATAAGAGGACACACACACCCGTCTGACGAGGAGAATTAAGTGTTACGTGTGAGGAGCAGCTTTCTAATCTCTGATCTCTCGGATTATTCCTCTGATGGACGGGATTTCGCCCAAATCCCTGTTTTGGGGCATTTTGCGCACACGCTGTGAATCATTTTACTCTGCAGGTGTTATCATGATGGATTAAACACTTATTAGTTTTAACCTTGTTTTTAATTCTGACTTTTTTGGATTGTTGTAGTTTCTTTGTGGACATCTACTTGCATTATGATAAATTATGATGATCTTTTGGTCACTACAACGCGAGGCCGTGTGTTGGATTAAGAGCCAGCTACTTTCTGCGCTTGAACAAAGCACCCGTTTATTCTCCTGAAACACTTAGACCTGTTCTACCTATTGACGGGCTGGGATGGAAAGTGAGCTGAGACCCAGGCTCTGTTTTCTGACCAAAGGAAAACGCGGCTATGGGTTTCACCTGTGCGGTGAGCGGAATAAAGGCGGACAGTTCATCCGAAAAGTGGAGCCAGGTTCCTCGGCAGATTTGGGGGGACTGCGACCGGGAGACCGAGTAGTGGAAGTGAACGGGGAGAATGTGGAGCTTGAAACCCATCATCAAGTGAGTGATGGTTCAATAAATTCAAATAAAACACAACGTGTGATTGCGTGTGTGTGTGAGCAGTCAAGAGAGGCGCACAAACTCTCAGAGGTACAAACAATGAATCCTGTACCTGTTAGACCACTTTTCCCTTTGCCTGAGGAGGAGGAGGGGGGCTATTAAAATGGGTCAGTGTGGGTCTTGTGTAATGGGAATCACTGGGTGTCTTTGTCATTGCAAAGAATATGTTCTGCACAGTTATGGGTAAACAAGATAGGGGTGTCAGACATAATTTAGGACCCTAAATGGAGTCTCTGTGGGGCTCCTTTACTTTCTTATAATTCTTGGGAATCCATTGATGTTTGACTAGAAACTCACTGAACAACTTTACACATAAATCAATAAGCATTAAGATAAACTCCTTATAGGCTGTATATTATTTATTTTATTGTAGTGTATCATTGACCTTTCTTTGTGTCCTTAAAAAGTCTTATCTATCTCTCTGTCTGTCTAAAATGTTGAAAAAAAATCTGTGATTTGTGCTTTAGTCTGCAAATTCCAACAGTTGCAGTCTTCCTTTTGAAGCACACTTTTCAAAAACATAAGATGAAAAATACATTCTACCCATTATGAAAGGCTTAGTGTAATGCACTTTAAAAGGCAAAGGCAAGTAACAAGACTTTAGAAGTCAACACAAGATTAAGTAGCTTTCCAACAAATGCTGTCGGCCTAAAAGCTGCCTTTAAAAAAGAATCCTGACAAATACAGAGAAACATGTTTAGGATAATATGATCAGAACTAAGAAATAGTATAAAAGTATTATTCAGCATCTTGGAAACATACTGAATTGTGCAATATTGGGACGGTACAATGTTGCATATTACAGTAAAATTGCACAGTACTGCATTTGTACTGCAGTATAAGTTCAGTCTGTTGCCTTTTTAGTCAGCAATACTTGAGTAATGACATTGACTACTTCTAAATCATAATTTGCAGTTAAAAATCTACACTTCTCTATTTCCCCCACCACAAGCCCTCAGTGACTTATTGACATAACTGTCAGGAGGCAGGTAGAGGACTCAGGAGCAGACATGACAGCCGAATCAGATAGTCCTTCTCAACTTTAATAATAAACATAAAAACACCCACAAGGGGAAACAAAGTACAAAAATCAAAGCGTAGAATAACTAAAAAATCACTAGACAAGCTAGGGAAAACACCAGTAATGTTTCGGCAGAAAAAAAACAAAAACTTAATCCAGGAGCGAGTAACAGGAAACATGACAACATGACAGTTTGGCAAACTGGGAGTGCAAACCCAAGCGATTAAATACAATGACATAACTGACAGATCAGAATCAGCTGAGCAGGCAGGGAGGAACGCAGACAGGTGATAGGCCAGCAGAAGCAGGTGACCACAAGTGCGGGAAGCAGAGAGGCATAAGGATAGGTGGAGGAAAATTCAAACAACTGAAACCACGCCCTAATTAAGAACGCCTGTAAACAAACATACGTGGACTCAGCACACACCTGCATACCTCACACAGACAAGGCGAAAATAAAAGCAGAGACAATAAGAAAACTAAGAGCGTCCCGGAGCCGTCCTGNAGACAAGGCGAAAATAAAAGCAGAGACAATAAGAAAACTAAGAGCGTCCCGGAGCCGTCCTGACACATAACAATAATTAATTCCAATTGATCTTAATCGTGTTGTCTATCTGTCTGTTATGGAGGTGGTGGACCGTATCCGTGAAGTGAACCACCGGACCAGGCTGCTGGTGGTGGACAGAGACACTGATGAATATCTCCTCACTAATGGCTTGGCCTGCACTGAGGACCTGGCCATTGAAATGGGAACCTTATCCCCACGCCCTTCACCCAAGCCCAGCCCCTCTGTCTCTCCCATACCCAGAGAGAATGGACCCTTCTCACCAAAACTGAAGGCCACAGACTCACCCATTCTCATGGTCACACATGGCAAAGAAAAGCAATCCTCAGTGACATCAAGTTCAGCAACAAATGCAGAGGTAAGGGTTCTCAATGTACATCTCATGCACATCTCACGTACATCCATAGAGATGGACAGATTTTATTTCCTTTCCTGTGGTCTCATAAAATTACTGGCCATGACAATATGTGGCTGGCCTGGCAGCCAGCGAATAGAGCAACACAATTTCTCTCCAATGACAAAAATTCATAAGGCTTTTACATGTTATGCACAGTATTCTAGATGTACTATATTATGGAATCTACATGTGTTTAATCCAATGCAAGCAATACCCCAATAAATCCTACTTTTGCGACACTTCATTTTTTTTTGACATTGTGTCAGAGAGGCATTGATTTAACTCTATGGTCGTATTTTAGGCTGTGGTGAGTGGTGGTGTTATAGTGGATTACACTATACTGAGACGAGCGACCATAACATGAAAAACACCTTTCAGTATGCAGTCCAATGCAACACCACCACCAACTACGGTTTCAAACATCACCATAGTGTTGAATCAAATTCTCTCTAACAGTGTAAACAAAAACTGACTATGATAATTTTAATGTTAAGGTTTATTGCAGGCTGTCAGACTGGATTTCATTAGATTGTACAGGTGTATCTAATAAACTGACAACTCAGTGCAATATTTAAGATGATTGGATGGCACAATTACCATCAGGAAGGAATTTAAATTCTGATGTTGAAATAGTTAGTTGTTCACCCTGGCTGGCAGAAGTGAACCATTGTATTACTGTTTTAAAGGACTATGTCAGTGATTTTGCATGTTTGAGCCCAATTAAATTAATACAAACCACATCCACGTTAAGCCAAGCAGACACTGTAGAATTTTCGGGCCGGTTTTACCTCGATTTGATCATACTCGACTCATTTTATAGTCGGGCCGAATTTCCACCTGACCCGCAGCTGTTAGGGTCCCGACACGAGTTTTACAGCCAAATCAAGGACCAATTGGGCTGTCAGACGCTCTGATGGATATCTGGCATGTCAGAAATTTTGGCAGATGGCCAATCCGATTAGCAATAAGGTACCTGAGTGTACCTGCGTGAGTGGAGCAGCTCAAGTAACAACCGGCAGACTGTGTGTGGACAGAAAAAAACTGAGAGCAGATTATAGAGCTGCACAAAGCAGAATATACTCTGCCTTTCTTTTTATTGTCAACACAGCACTTTCTTCTTTGTTTTCACTTTTTTTAATCCTTGCATTTCCTCTTCTTCTTGGGTTTACAACTAGTTTGAGGATGCATTACCACCCTCTACATTGTGAATTACAGCCATGTTTTTCAATTAAACCTTATTGAATTGTCAAAGACAAAGCCAAATGGAGGTTCTATTTAAATGCACAGCATAAGTATCCCGGTAGGGCGAATCGATTGTGACATACAAAGTACAGACATAGGGGGTATTAGCTATGTAGGATGGTTGATGCAATTGTACAGTGTACGATAATGCAATGCAGTCACTGAAAGTCATACAGTGTCTGCCTGGTTTTACACTCCTGTCAACCATTTTTCAAAACTATGGGTGCAGTACATTTAGATTAGTTTTTCCTTCCTTCCAGACTGCCATCGGTTTCAGTTCATTCCAGTATGCTATTAAAATTAACTTGTTAAGGGACTTGATAAGGAATGTGCTTGAGATATAAGTCATCTGTCAGAGTAAATGAAACATTGTTCTTATTTTATGTCGTAGCTACTTAATGTAACTGCTCCAATCCAGAATTGCATGGAAGAAAAGTATGTCTCCGCCAGGGACTATAGTCTTAGGAGAAGACAGCTTTTACTGAGTAATTAAAAACAACCATGTCTTCTACATTTGGATGTACTTGTTAGCTGGCCAAACATTGAATTTTAAGGTGGGTGTATCAACTGAACATCTGGCTTTGAAAGATTATAGGATCTGGCAAAAAACAGGAAACTTAAACTACGGTTTTATGTTTTGGAAATTGTTACGTTGTGACGGGTGGGGTTAGGACCCAAATGCAGCACACAGTACAACTCCTAACAAGTTAAGTTCTTTAATGGAGTTCTCAGTCCAACACAGAAGCAGGCAGAACAACAGGCAGGACAAAGCGCCTACACAGAAACTGACAGACGGAGAACCCAGTCGCAGGAACCAGAATCGGAGTCGGGGACAGAAGGCAGAGGTGGTTTCCAGGGAAAACGACAAGCAGGATTGTCCAAGACAGGCCGAGTCGGTAGCAGAATGTCAGTCCGCAAATAAACGCTCGAATGTCTCGCATCGGGGATGGCAAAGAACAATCTGGCAAAGGGTGAGTGTGAGACTGGGGCTTAAATTCATGCCTGATTGGTGCTAATAGGTGACAGCGTCCAAACCTGAAATGAATCAGGCTGATGAACGGAGGTGAGGAGCTGAAGACCAGGCAGGCAGAAATGGCAGGTGAGTGGCTGACCAGACATGCAGAACTGTGACATACGTAACATTATACAGGTAGTATTTATTGGGTTTAAACAAGCAAAAGTACCAGTATGGTCTTTTAAGACCACTTGATAGATAGTGGGGTGCACTGTTTTCTTGATGCTTGTTGAGTACCAGTCTCCATTTAGAAGTAGACTGTTGACCTCTGAACGGATGACATTCAGTTGGGACTGAAAAAGTCAAAAATGGGGAAAACAACCACAGGTGTCCTGAGAAGTACAGACAACTGGAGCAAGAGGAAAATTATGAATTCAAGCCACAAAACTCACCCACTTGTAGACTTGTAGCCCAATGCTTTCCCCATCAAGGTTACAAGTGTGTGACTGTTTTTCTTTAACTGTCTGCTCATTGTCTGTTTTAATCAGTTTACTCATGTAGACACAGATCATACAGTACCTGCACAAAATGTCTTTTTTTTTTCCTTCTAGTCAAAATTAGGTTGTTAAGACTGTCCAGTGTGGTGCCCAGATGAGTCAACAAATATACAAACTATACAATTAATGACAATGTAGTTACAGCACAGCAGGGTTTTTTTTTTAACCTCCTCACCTCCATAGTAAAACAGTAAGGTTCATTTGATACCTCCTGACCTCCATTTTCAACTTTTTGTGTCACCTATAAACATCTACTCAAATGTGGTTTGATCCCATTGTTATCATCTGTTTATTAGCCACTGTGCTGTCTGTGAGAACATCTCACCTGTTTAGATGTAGCATTGTTTGCAAGGAGAGCTTTCTCTCAATGAATACAGAGTGACAACACCTCCCTCATTCAGACAAGGATTCTTCTCACCTGACTACAGACATCAGAGACAAAAAATCCTTTTTTTATGGACCAAGTTTCCCGCTGAAAACAAACAGGCTTCTGGGACATTCTCAATACCGCATTCTCAATACTTTGAGAATTTAGTTTATTCGCTCCATATTATTCTTTTATACACAGGGCTATAGAGAGTCAAATTAAGCAGAAATTATGTTAAATGTTCTACTGGTGATTTTGCATGATTAAAAAATAATAATAATACAATCCACATACACATCACATGACTGCCAGCCATTTTTCAAAATATAATACTGGAACAGTAAATGTTAGAATTGGTTTCCTACCTTCCAGACTGCCAGTGGTTTCAGTTAATTCCAGTACACTATAAAAACCAACTTGTAGAGACTTGAAACATGCTTGAGACATACCTGTCAACATTAAGCTTTGAAAATATGGGAGATTTTCTGGGATATGACCCCTCCCCCCNCCCCCCCCCCCCAGAATGACCGAAACAACTTGATTGGGCCAATTATGATTCTGTATAACTGTCAAAATACGGGAGATTTACAGGAGAAATGACAAAAGGAGAGACCGCTGGGAGAGGGGGTGAAAATATGGGAGAAACCTGGGAAAAACAGAAGTGTTGGCAGCTATGGCTTGAGATACTTTACATAATCCATCACAGCGAACCATACGCTGTAATTATTTTTTGTCAAAGTTGCTTAGATTAACCAATCCAACACAGAGCTACAAGGGAGAAAATGTATTTCTCTGCCAGGTAATATAGTCCCAGAAGAAAGCTGCTTTTACCCAGAAATAAAAATAACCATGCCCTATACAGTTATGCATAGGTGTTAGCAGGCAAACCATTGAATTTTAAGGTGGTGCATGTACAGTATCTCTTGAACATTTGATTTTGAAAGATTAAGGGATTTGGCAAAATAACAGAAAAAATTAAATACAGTTTTATGTTTTCAAAAATGGTTGGCAGTGGCGTAACGTGTATTTATTGGCTCAAACATGCAAAACCACAAGTATGGTCCTTTAATAAAGGAAGTGACAAAAGCAGCCTGTTCTCAAGCCTCTCTACTCTTCCTGCACAAACGTTTTCCTTCAGTCAGCTCAGTTGAGGGAATTATCTTAGAGCGGCCATCCAGCCATCAGACGTCACTTCAGATTGTATTACTCATCCAGTCTGCTCCTCTTTAGGTTGAGTGGATTTTGTAATGAAAACAGTCATTGAGTGTTCCTGGAAAAATGGAAGAACCAAACAGAAATGGATCAAATTTGTAGATCTAGTGTAATGTAATAATGGTGCTTAATCAAACCCTTTGAACCACTAATGGATGTCTGTTTGCGTGGTTCATTTTGGGCTTGAGTCACACAAAGACTCACACAGAAACTTTGCTCTTGGTCCCTCAGGTGCTTCTGATATTCAGGGATAGAAATAACGTTTGATTGGCTGTCAGAGTTTATAAGCATAGAAATACACACAAATACACAAAAACTCATTGAAATTCCTTCCAGTAAAGCCTTGAAAACATTTTCAAGTTGGCTGCTGACACAGCAGGAAACTGGCTGTCAGAACTTGAGCTCAGTGTTTGGGCTCCAAATAAAGATGGACAGTGGTTCATCACGTCAGACTGGCATCTGTTTAGCCGAAGACAAAGTAAATATGGGCCAGCCATCATAACTCTGTTTGTCAGTTTTAGTAAATGGTTTAGCTAACACAACATATACACAATAACAGCTACAATTTAATGTAATCCTAGACAATACTGCCAACTACAGCACCAAAACAAAATAAGTCAGCATTTGTCTGACACAATCTCAACAGAATGAGACTTGTGAAGCTTCCAAAAGGTAGTTCAGTATGTATTGCAGGGGTGTTATAATAGATTACATTCTACTGACAAATGTTCATGTTATTATGTCCGCCCCCTGTACAAAAATAGTAGAATAACATGAGATCCTAGAGCACACCATTTGGAAGGGTAGATATTCACTCTTGGAGACAGATGATGTCTGTGCTACAATGCAATTAAACCTAATTAAATGAGATCATCCAATAGACATTTTCAGTGGGTTCTGTGATCAATTAATTTTTGGCCACTAATTCAGAAGCTGTGATTAGGAAACCATTATGCATATTAATCCCAGTCTAACACCTCTGAAGCTTTATGGTTTACATCAACCTTCATAGTACAAAAACAGGCATCACACATGCCAAAGCTTCTCCCTCCTTCTATGTCCATGTTTTTCCTCTCAAGAATGACATCCACACATTTTACGTGTAATTACAGACGTGATTGCATTGTTCCCTGATAATGTGATGGTGGCAGATGCCCATATATATACATATGATCTTACATAACATCAGTGTTGGCTGCTGTCACAGTGATGTAATAGTCTGGTTCAGCTACATACATTTCACTTGCACACAAGTATATACAGACACAAATGTACATATAATATATGTGTATAATATACATATATACAATATATACAAATACATAACATATATATTCTTCCCCCCCCCCCCCCCNCCCCCCCAAACTCTCAGTAATCTGCACAATACTAAGGAAAATACAGTATATCTTTTGAGTTTATTCATTCATTATGTGCCCAGTTATGTTTTAGAAATCAGAAGATGGTCTCTGTGCACTTTTACCTTGGTCATATAACAAATAAAATACAGACATTAACTGTAGCATCTTTATGACAACATGGAAATCTTTTCTCCATGGGGAAATGCCACACCAAAATACCAAAATGCTGTTGCTGTGCTCAGCTTAGTAATTTCCATATCAGCATCATGTTCAGTGTGTGTGTAAATTTAATTTAGACTTATTGCTGTATTAAACGGGCCAGCAGTATAAACTGAGATCTTCAAAACCAGCTGGAGACAGTGGTGACCTATCTCCATGGTGACCTGACCTGTCACCATGGCATTCCATCACCATGGTGTTCTGTTCAGCTGGCACTGCACATTGTGTGTGCATGTGTGTCTTTGTTGACAGAGCATTAATGACCTGTTACTGACTGAAAGTCCTCAGGTCATCTGCCCCTCATGTGCATCTAGATGAAGGTACAGTCACAGCAGTGTCGTTCCACAGTGATTATCCTGGGCTACCCTCAGGACACAGACTAATTTGTTGACCTGCCACAGGTACACACCAGCATGGTTGCTAATAGTAGCATAGGTCATGTCACACAAGTGAGTGATGTAATGTGTCTACTCTTGTCAGTGGTCATTATGATCAGGATCTGTCTTAATGTCTCTTATCCACTTAGCCAGTTCTGCTCAGCTTTGACACCACTAGACAATCCTGTAAGCCACTTTCTCCTGCTTAACACATAGTAGAGATGCACCAACATGTAGCTGGAGGGCTGCCGTTATTGGCAGATATTGGCTTGTCACAGATATATTACTATTGACATATATGATGGCTTATATGCAAGACAAAGTATGTATATAATTAACAACAAAAGGCACTTTATAGGTAGTTTAGATACATTGGCTTAGTGATACAGACCCTCATTAGTTAAAGGGACATACAAGTGATTTTGTACATTTGAGCCCAATAAATACAACCCACATACACGTTACGTTACTGCCAACCATGTTCCAAAACATATTACTGGAGCGGTAAATTTTAAAATTGTTTTCCTACCTTCCAGACTGCCACTGGTTTCAGTTCATTCCAGTACATTATAAAAATGAAGTTGCAGAGACTTGAATCGTGCTTGAGATAAGTAATCTGTTACAGCGATCGTTATAATTAACCAATCCAACATGGAACTATATAGAAGAAAATTATGTTTCTGCCAGGGAGGAGAAGACTGCTTTTACCGAGAAATTAAACAACCGTGCTTTGCACAATCGTGTGTAGGTGTTAGCAGGCGAAACATTAAATTTTAACATTTGATTTTGAAAGATGAAGGGATCTGGCAAAATAATATGAAAACTAAAATACAATTTTATGTTTTGGAAAATGATGGTGGACAGTAGCATCATATATGCGGGCATTATGTATTGGGCTAAATATGCAAAATTACTGGTATAGTAAGTAAGTAATAAGTTGGGTTTTTGTTTTGTTTTTTTTACTTTAAAATACTGTGCCTGAATATTTTTGTCTCAACTCTAAATTACCAAAATGTGAGGGTTTATCTAGATATACATTTTTTATTTAAAAAAAAATAATTGTCATACATTTTAGTATCATTTTTCAGAAATACTGGCCGGTGTATTGGTCTGTATTTCTTTATAAAGAAATATCTTGTACAACCATACATTATAATGTGTGATGCTGGTGGTTAAAACTGTTCTGGACATAAAGACCTTTAATTTAAGGATATATATTTTCCACACGCTGATATAATAATACAGTGATTCCAAAGCCTCATTGGCCTTAAAATAGTTACTCTTACAGACAACAATCAAGTTCCTCCCTTTCTCTCACGTCACAAACAATCCATCCTAGAATCCCTGTTGTCTTTTCCTCTGTATAGGTGGCAGTGGAGCCCTTACCGGAGCCAGCAGAGCCAACAGCTCAGCTTCTTCCCCGTCTGTGTCACCTGACGAAGGGGGAAAATGGCTACGGCTTCAACCTGCACAGCGATAAGTCAAGGAGTGGACAGTTTGTACGTTCTGTGGACCCTGACTCAGCTGCTCACAGTGCAGACATCAGGCCTGGAGACAGGCTAGTGGAGGTACACGCAAGGCATACACACCCTACACTCATTAAACACAAGATGCACTTCCCTTGTCATTTATAAGTTGTAGGGAACTAGAAAGTAAGATAACACTACCAGTTTATCATATCTCTCCACCGACTTGTGGTGAGAGGATTAAATCAGATTAGATGGACTTTGCCTTTAAGTCACTGGGGGAGAAAGGTGACAAAGAAAGAAAATGGAGTGCAGAGGAGGAGCTGTTTCCTGCTGTTGTAGGTACAACATACAACTTAAGGCAATCCAATACAAAAAACATGCAATAAATCTTGCCTTTGTGAAGCTTATAATAATCAGTTTTTGTTGACAGTCAGAGAAGTGTTGATTCAAAACTCTGCCTATTTTCGAAGGTGTTAGTGATGTTATTGTTGTTTTAACATGTGTTTCTAATGTTTTGTTCAACCTCATTTACATACTGGAGGGAGAGAATATTAAAACGCTTCTCAGTACTCCATAGAACTGAATCAACACTTCTATGACAAGTATAAACAAAAACTGAACTTTATACACTTCATAAAAAAGTAGAATTTGTGGTGATTTGGATGAATTAGACTGCACAGGTGTACAAACTGCATCTGTCTACATGCATGCATATGCTGCAGATATGTGTTCATTCATTATGAATGTGTATTTCTTTATGTTTTAATGTGTACAGGTGTACAGTTCAGTCAGAGAGGAAGGGAGCAGATTTCAGACAGAAATTCAACCTAAATGATTCACCTCTACTCAAACCACAGATCCTTAACTATCTGTTTTTGGTCTGTGAAGCAGGATATATACAGTATACTACCTGCTGGACATGTTGTATCATTGCAACTAATCTGTCTTGTCTCCTGTCTTTTTCAATCTGACTTACTCTGTATTCCCTGTTTTTCATACTTAACTGTCATCTGCATTTCCTCTGACTTTTTTGTTCTCTCTCTCTCTCTCTCTCTCTCTCTCTCTCTCTCTCTCTCTCTCAGGTAAATGGAGTCAACATAGAAGGTTGGAGCCACTCTGAGGTGGTGAAGTTCATTCGAGCAGAAAGCGAGGAAGTGCACCTCCTAGTGGTTGACCAGGAGACTGACAAACTCTTCCAGCGACTTGGGGTCACGCCCACCACCATCCATGTCAAAGGTTAAGTAGGCACACACACGCACATACACGCAGATATAGACAGACTGTCGCTCACTCTCATGTCAAGATATTTTAATCCTATTTCTGTTAATCACATTCTTGCAGAAGTCTATGTAGATGAGTCAGTCACAGGTAGCATCCCACCCACCCCTTCTCGTATCAGCGAAGTCCCTGCCACAGATCCACCAATCATCAGCATCGCACTGTCGTATCCTCCAATTACAAATGAGTCCCCAAAGTCGTGGACCAATGGGAGTTCAGCATCTCAGTCCTCCAGAAGCTCCACCACCCAGTCAGAGTTCAGCAGCTCAGACATGAGCATTCAGCTGAGGGAGGAGGTGTGTGTTGTTGAGAGGCAGCAAGTATGTGTATGAGTCACACAGAGAGAAACTTTGTATTTGAGTATGTGTGGAAATAGTATGTGTTTGAAAAAAACTTTTAAAATTCAAGAAGGAGAGAGAGGGAACAGTCTAGAAATGACGAAGTGAATATGTGCACAAAATGTGTGTTTGTGTGTGTTGAAGGTCCCTGAAGAGGATGACAGGCGTGTCTCAGACCCCTTCCTGGAAAGTGGCCTGCGACTAAGTCCTACAGCTGCTGAAGCTAAAATAAAATTCTGTACCAACCGCAACAAGAAGAGGGCGCCACCTATGGACTGGGCCAAGAAACACGAGATCTTCAGCAACTTCTGATGGGAGAAGGCAAGGAGTATAGAGAGAAGCATAAGAACCACATAGAATAAATAACAATGGGATGTTATATTGTGATTCTTCACTGTTTATGACCTTACATAAGCAGCTCGATAAATATTCTAGAATTTTGTTGTGTATACATTGTCAGATCTGGAATGGTATTCTCTAGATGCATATGTGTCAATAATCTTACTACACTATATTAAACAAGGACTTTTAATACAGGCAGACAAGGTACTGAGAGACTCTGAGAAAAATGGTGCCTGGTCAGTACACAGTGTTTCTCCTATTAAGTCATGGTCATATCAGAGCCATGTATAATGACATTGTAACAGCCAATAAGCAATGCTGCATCTGTAGACATTTATTAGTTGTTTGTGTCTGAGCTCCATTTAGATATGCCTTTCTAACAATGCTACATTTAATTTTTGAGGTCATTGTTTCATTGCATTTCAATTTACAGTTAGCTCATCCAAACTGAGTCACGCAGTAATTTTCTCTTTCCGTGTGTTTCCTTTTCTGTTTGTCAGTTTCATGGTTCATAAAACTGTTAAATGTAAATCCAGAGGAAATGTCAGCAGGTATGTTATAAAATGCATTTGGTCGCCTCTGTGCTTCTCATAAATGTCAGAATGATTTCAGGATAACTTCTAAACAACAGATGATTGACTAGAGGTAATGTCTCTGATCAGGTAGTGTAGCTTTTTGAGGATTTTTCTCTCAAATGATCATAGCTGAAATTTCTCACAATGGGAAATAAACTTTCAAAATTCAAGTGAAATGCCAGAGTACAATGATTATTACTATTATATTATTATGTTAAGGTTTGGTACTGCTTAATTATGGCAATTTTTGTTTGTTTGTTTGTTTGTAAGTGGCCAGCAAATGAGCCAACAGGCAAGAACTCAACTAAGGCAAGAGTGTCCCAACTTGTTATGATTAAGTATGAATAGAGTTTGTACTAAGCTTATCAAAGTCTGCCTGCCATGTTCAAAACACACTTTTTTGGCCACAAGGACGTGTTATACGCCCCATTCACTTTTCCAGTCATTCATTCATTCATTCATTCGTTCATTCATTCATTCATATATTCAGTAACTTAATGCAGACAACACTGCAGCCATTGGGACATGGGGAAAAAAAAAAGAACAGGCCAAATAAGGACACCTACACCATAAAACAGCTTGTTCGTATCAGTTAACAGGACTGGTGACTGATGACGGCTATACAGCACAACACAAACAAACACATTGTTTAGATATTATCTCTCTCCAGTGACCCAAATCCCTAAATGAGGTCAGTTCTCTCAAAATGTTCGCATCGGATACTGGTCTTTGCCATGCGATCTGCACAGATACAAACAAAAGAGATGTAATACAGACTGTAATAATGTGTTAATGAACAAAAAACACACTCTGTATGTGTGATGGCTCAATACAGTAACCTGAAGAGAGGAATTGTACAGGTAGGATGGAGGCAGACAAAGCAGACAAAGTCTAGAATCCAGGATTTTCCTAAACTCATCATGTTTTTAAATATGATCATGTGTGTTGTGGAAAGAGGGATGGGTCAAGACTCTTGACCACACATAGACGCAGCCAAAAGGCAAGAAAGAAGTAAGTAGTAGGACAAAGAAGAAAAATCAATGGAGGGATGAAATGATTATGTGCATTGTAACGGAAGCCTATGATTATCATCTGGAGATGAATCAGACATTCAATAAGTACTTTGTGGGAGATTTCTGGCAGACCTACTGTTGTATCACATTGTTTGGGTGGAAGTAGCTACTGAAACAAGAAACATGACTAAATGATCTCTCTCTCTCTCTCTCTCTCTCTCACACACACACACACACACACACACACANTCTCTCTCTCTCTCTCTCTCTCTCTCACACACACACACACACACACACACACAAACTGAAAATGGGAGGATCCATACCTGTGACAGAAGAGGAATCCCCTTCCTTGAAAGTATGGATTACACATAAAAGAGGAATCTCAGACATTAATACAAAATGATTCCAGAGTAAATTTCCTCAATTCCAAGAGCTCTCCAAATATCCTCCATCTATCTTGCATGAGCTTTGCAAGATACAAGATACAAAACTCTCTTACATTTACTTTGCTGACTACTTTGATACTGGTTTAGTATATTTATGTTGAGACAAAGAGAAGGAAGTAGTATGGGATCAGGCTTTTGAAGTTAATTACAAGTGAAAGTAACCAAAACATTTAGCTTTAGTAAGGTATATTTTTAATTTTATGTGGTTCATTTAAAAAAAAAAAAAATCACTGATTCTTGTATTAATTTTTTTTTTTTTTTTTNTTTTTTTTTTTTTTTTTTTTTTTTTTACTAGAAAAATGAACAAAAAGTGTTTAACTACTGAAGCTGCTATGTCTGTTCTCAGGCTTCTGGAAAGGTATGTTTGGAAGATTCTGGACCCAGTCATATTGCCATGGCTGGAGCTGGAAGCTCAGTTTTGGAAGGAGACATGCAGTTTCGTTGTGACTGGGGGTTTACAGTGATGTTTGGTGAGAGGGAAAGCCTGCCAGTGGTAACAGTTTTTCATAATTGAGACATAGCATTGAATTTTAAATATTTCACATCTTATTTCTGTCAGGCACTTTGAGTTCAAATCAGTTAGAATCAATACCTGTGAGTCCACCTCTATTTTCCTCACAGATGCCAGTTTTGGATGAGGGTGGGACATCTGTCTCAAACTGTGATGGGAATTAGTCCACATATGACAGTGTGTATGTCTCTATGTTCACATTGTTTAAGTTTCATTGCCTGAGAGGACCTCCTTGCCATAGAGTCTCATCAAAACCTGCTTAAACTATTGCAATATTTAAAGAATACTAAAGAAGTTGGTTTCACCTGCATGTGTAAATTTGTTTGTTTGTTTGCAAGATTACTCAAAAAGTCTGAACCAATTTTGACGAAGGTTGGTGAACTGGTGGGGCATGGCCCAGGGAAGGATTTACTCATTTTCAGTGCCAAATTGAATCTTAACACTGCAAGATAAGGTGAGTTTTTGTTTTTGTTTTTCTTTTTAGTCAGTGTTAAATTTTGTCTTGATCTGGATAAATATTTAAAAACTGCTGTTAAGACAAATTATAAGACAAATTATTTGACATGCAATAATTATGCAGTTAAGTCCTATTAATATTATTCTAGTTGTTTCTTTCTCTTTAGGTAAGCATATTATTAGAGCAAAATAAAATTTTGCTGTTCACCCGCTCTAGTTTCACCTATGCATTTATTTTGAATAAAGTTGGTCATTCACAATAGTTATTCCATTGGCCATACATGGAGGCTGTAGACATCCTGGACGCAGACATCCTAGGAATATAACACGTGTCACATTAACTAACTTTAACCATGAGGTAATCTGGGTGTTTTGTTTTTTTTTAAGGTAAGTTACACCATGTTTAATGCTATAACTTAGACCCTAACCTATCTTTTTACCCTTATCTCACAAAGCTCACTAGACTGGCAACTCTAACATCCAGTTACTGAAAAGTCTACAGCATGAATGACATTTAATTAAATGCAATCCACAATCCAATTTTGTACACAAACTATAAATCATATAATAGATTCAAAGTATTTTATTTCCATTCCCACCCTTGAAAATGGTGAATGACTGGTAAATGTAATCCAGAAAAAAGTACCAAAGTTATTCTGCCAAATTGCAACAATATCATGCTCTTTATTATATAAACAGAATTTAGGAGAACAAAAATTATTCCTATTCTATCTCCTTTTTCCATTCATTCCTCTTTTGCTCCCATCTGTTTTGCACCCATTCAAGTTACCACAACCTTCCTTTCCTTTAATTCATTTCATTACATTATTCAATCACTCATTAAAGCAGGTGCTACTACAGTATCATCCATAGAAAATGTATGCTGATCCTTCAAATACAAAAACTCGTTACAGCTGTTCATAAAACTAAAACATCAGTTATACACAAATAAAATCACTACAAGTATCAGACAACCAAAAACATTTTCTCTCACAATCACGGAACTAAGAGACTGTGGAAATAGAACAAGATTGGACTTCAGATTGTCTTCAATTTGACATGTTGATTATCATCTTGATGGTCAGTCTAGGTCAAATCAAGAGTCAACATTTGCTTGTCTCCCTATGTCTATAGGCTGGAATACACTGGCAGACTATTGATGAAAAAAATATAGATCCCTGTAATCAATTTTACTGGCAAAATCTTATTCCATGATTAATCATAAAAGCCCTAGAGTGCCCGTATTTCCACCTGAAATAATAAAATAGCAGCTTGTTTTAGTGTATTGAAGGTCTTTTAATCTTAAGTTACTATTGCTCTTTGGCAGTGTCCTAGCTCTTATTTTTTTGTAAGTATACTTGTGCTCTCCTCACTTTGTGAATTGAGGTGATGTGTTGGTGTGTAAAGGGCAGTCATATTATGAAATATTCACTACATCAAACATACGCTGCTGCACGCACACACGCACAAAGTGAAAACACAGACAGAGCATGCTCACAGAGTAGGCTAGGGCAGGCTACAAACCCTTCAAAACAAAATTAATTTAAACCCCTACTGTGCACGTGATATGAACGCGATCTAACTATCCAAAACATGCTTATATGCAAAAATTACTCATGCACGCCTACTCACATGCAAATTCTCACGCAAGAACACAGACACGCACACACCTCAGCAATATGGCAAGGTTAGTCATTGTAAAAGTGCGGATTAGTCGCAGTTTCACAAAGTTGTTTTTATTTGCCATTTAGTATTGGGATATTTTTGCCAGTCAAAGACACTTAATTTCACAGTGCAACACAGTATGACAAACACTGACATTAGGGTCAAGACATTATATGGGTGAGGTTAAAAAAAAAGTCCATAAAAAAATAAAAAAGTGCAAAAACAACTTAACAGTTACTGAAATAGCATTAATCCAAATATTCTTTTTTTGTGCGAATTTAAATCCACTAAAGAAACAAAAATCATCAGTAGCAGAAAAAAAAAAAAAAAAAAAAANAAAAAAAAAAAAAAAAAAAGAAAAAGAAAAAAAAAAAGATGGACCATTTTTTAAAAACATAGTAAAGGTCACAATGATGTTGCCAATTACTGTTTACTTAAGATATCAATATGGCATCAAATGGATATCAATACAAATGTAACAAATGCAGACAAAGACACGCACACACACGCACACACACACACACACTTGGTCACAGTTAACAGGTGCCAAGGACATTGTGGTGGGAGTCAAGTTTTAGCTCTGTACCATATCAAAACAATACATATTTCACACACTGTTAACATAGAATGCCAAAGTAAGGATATACAAATAACTGCACATGCACACACACACATTTACTCACAAATCCTCAAAGAGACAACTAAGGATGTGTGTTTTTTTTTTTATACTACTCCTCCCCTCTGGTGAGAAAACAAAATGTGTTAGCCCTAATCCTCCCTTCCAAGAGGAATGGTTTCTGTAAAGCCAAGAGGAAATACACTTGCTTTTTTTTTTTCATTTTGATCAGGTAGACAATGTGACAGGAATATGTCTGATAGATGGAAAGCTCTGTGAAGCAGCACTGTGGTCAAAATGAAGGTAGGAAACATAGATGCGGATAGCGAGATTATCTTACACATAAGCAGAATTGTAGAATTCAATTGACTACAGGTGAAGTAATTCATATTTGAATCCTATTCCCCAGAAAAAAAGATATTACCCAGAAATGAACAGAGTTTAGACACCTGTCTTTCTGTCCCTAACTACATATATAGGTCTCAAAAAGTCTAAATAACAGTGCCATCCACAGTCTGTTCATTGCACTGCATGTACAGCATGTGCATGTGTGAGTCTGTGTACATTGGTCTGTCTGTCAGTCAAGCTATCAGTTACTCTTAACTTTAAGAATCCCATTAAAACCTTAACAGTCCCTGTCCTCCCAGCCATGTAATGGACCTTTCTATATCTGTTTTGCCCTACCTCGTTAGATTCCCTCCCTCTCTTTCCCTGAACGTCTCTGTGCTGCTCTCTTTCCCTGCTTCCCTCTTTCCCAGCCTGTCTAACCCCTGTCTCTCATCTAGTGTCTTTCTCTCTGTCCCTCTATCTGTCCCTACCAGTTAGTTTTTCTGTGTCGGGTCCCTGCCTAGTTAATCTAGAGGTGTCCCCCTGTCCCTCNCACCCTCCCTCTATGGACAAACACATAGGGCGTGGGGGCCGTCCGTCAGGGGGAGCGGCCAATAGCGTCCCTCTCCCTCCCCCCAGATCAGGGCAGTGCAATACACAGATGGATGAGTTTCCCATTCACCCTCCTCCTGCTGGCTCACCTAGTAGGATGATAAGAGGAAGAGCAGACAGAAAGACGTTAACTTAAAGATGCTGCAAACTGGACATTTGATCTGATAGTAAACAGGAATGTGAGGGTATGCCCGCGTGGCATTACCTCCTGGTGGGTGTAGAGGCTCTAAACACCATAGCAAGCTGCCAGTCTCTCCTTTAGCAGTGGGGGGAACTGCTCTGAGAACTGCTGCCAGTTCTCCTCCCCAACCTGCTCCTTAAAACCATGCAGGATCTGTGGGCAGAGGTAAAAGCTGAAGGTGCATGTTCCAGTCTTCTTTTGCTTCTTGGCTATTGCTTGAAGTCAATAACTGCTTCTTATACAACACGATCCTGTAACAACTAGCATCCTTGTGTGTAGTAAAACTTCTAACAGTGGAGTCCTGCATTTGACTGTGTGAATGATTGCAAATCTGTTTTGAGGCTTTGAATGTATTAAGAGCAAATTTTATACTCAATATACTCAAACACTGTTAAATGCACAACTACTGTTTTTTGCCAGTCATGAACAAGCAGTATTCTGTAGTGTCAAAAGATGATGTTTCAAGTATTTTGATTTTACTTTGGCACATCAAGAAGCAGCCAAATCACAGACTAAGCATATACATTTTTTTATTGTAAACTCCATATCAGAAGATTATAGTGAGCTAGAACATACATAAACACAAAGTTCATTAAAAATACTACAGATTAATTCGAAGTACTTCTGGCAAATACAATGTGTTAAAAGAGAATTGCAATTCAGGTATATTATTATTATAACAACATAAAAATTTATGTTAGTGAAAATAGGTGCTGCAATTGATACCAACAGAGGTAGTGAATTTCAGAGTGAGATCACCCTAAGTGTTTGATTCTCCAGTGTGTAGTGTATTCATGAAAGTAAATTTGATGCAAAATTTATTATCAGTGTCTTCATGATGAGATGAGCTACCTGTGGGGGAGTGAATTCATTTCATTTCATTTCTCTGTAGAACAGCAGTATTCTTGCTGGTGATGCTCACAGAGGAAGTTAACACCCTCGGCTCTACCTTACATTACAAACAGCACAACTCAGCAATAGCAACAGGATAGATGGTGATGATTTCATGGTAAGTTATTCTAAAAACACTAAATAGAACCTTTCCCTTTTTTTCTCATTTCATTAGTCAACACACCACCATGTGTCCCTCTGTCAGTCCCTCACCTTGTAGAACATGTCTCTCAGGTCATCTTTAGGGTTCACCCAAGAAGCCACTGCATCACAGAAGAAGATAAAGTCCTGAACAGACAGAGAATGTGAATCTATGAGGATGTCCTCATGTTACACAGGAAGATCTATAACAAAAAGGTCTTGGGTTCTGCTACTAAAATAGCCACAGTCCTTTCATTCTGTCCCTGTGCACAGCATAATGTTACAATTACACGTTGCTAAATCCAATGTCTGCCGACAATGGAAAAATGTAGATGTAAAATGAGTCTCTCACCTGCACAACACCTCCTGGGTTCACACCAATCATCATGCAGATCCCACGGAAAGCAGAGTCTTTCTCCTCATTGTCTCGGATGTTCCGCAGAGACGTACACCTGCCGTGCACAATTGTTAACCAATTAGCAGCTATTACTGAAACTATTGTGACTTTACCTATCCTACATGATCTGTCATACAAAATCTGGGAAATCTACCAAATGAAAATAATTGAGCAAACATCTGTTTTCAATCTTTGTCATGTCTCTATCTGCTACAGTGGGCTTTGAATTGTTTGTCATAATTATATAATAATAACACAACTGTCATTTTCATTTTTAAAACTCATTTTTAAGTGTTTAAATGGGCTGGCTCCAGAAACGGTGTCTCAGCTTATTAAACAGAGAGACAACAGTGGGAATAATGACAAGAGGAGTAACTAGCCAGAACAGTAGAGTCCCAGTGTGCAGAATAACTTCTGGTCAATCATCCTTTTCAGTAAAAGGAACAGATATGGAACTCTTTACCAGCAGAAATCAAGTCTCAAACAGACTTGAAGGTGTTTAATTCAAAAGTCAAACTCTGGCTCAAGCAACAACAGAGATGTAAGTATTAATGAGTCCCCCACTGACTCACATGTTCACGCAAACACGATTTTTTTGTAAATTTGATTCTCTGTTTTTAATCTGTATTTTGTATAAATTGTTTTTTTTTTATTGTATAAATTGTTTTATTGTCTTTAAAAGCCTGACCAGGGACAAGGACTGCAAATTAGCTTAAGCTAGACATCTTATAGTACATTGCATTTCCCACATTTGTTTGAGGCAATGTTGTACGTAGTTGTCCCTGGCAACTAAACAATAAATAAATAAATAAAATTCTCAGGTTTTAGGGGGTTGATTTCTTTGGATACCTTATGCCCCAATACTGTCTATGGGGCTTGTATGTTCATAATAGGTTGAAAAAAATGACAGCAAAGTTAAAAAAAAAAAAAAAAAAAANAAAAAAAAAAAAAAAAAAAGAAGAAGAACCAGCCAAAGTGTCATCACTGTAATAACTGAAACAGATCTAAATTATTTGGCCTTGAGGAAACTTTGACTACCAGTTTTAGAAAACCTTTTTATTTAAAAAAAAAAAAAAAAAAAAAACCTTCATTTTTGCAAGATCAATCATAACACTGTCAAAATGTGTGGTCATTAGCCTTACACGCAAAATGGAATGAGTGGGTGTCTGCTGAGACCCTGCAGTGTGTTTATGTAATACAGGAATTGCCTAGACTGATAGTAGACACAGATGCTGTAAATGAATTTCCACTGCAAGCATGCCATAATGGGGAGAATGAAAAATAACTAGGCAGAAAAAGAATAAACAGTGTCTCACCAAGGTCTGATGAACTGTGGCAGCATGGGAGCGACTTCCTGAGGACACACATAACCCAGTCGACCAATAGTGATGGCTGAAAGTGGACAGAGTGGGCAGTCAGGAGTGTGACAGAGTAGTGTGTGTGTGTGTGGGTGGTTGTTGTGGTGGTGGTAGTGGGGTGGGAGGTGGTGGCGGATTGTGGTGGTTTTGGTCACTCAGTAGGAACGCCTGCAATCGCTCTTTTTCATGACTGCGCTTACATGCACACGAGAAACCGGGTTATTGGAAGAAATCAGGGAATGTGTTGACATGCACCTATAACCTGATTATTTTAAAAAATGCCTCTCCCATTTCTGAAACAAGACTATCTAGGTCTTTTCATGCAAAAGTAAACACCCCACTAAACCCTGTTAAATGTACATTGTCCAAGAAATCTGGTCTCTTTATCTCTTTATTTCCCACAGAAATAAAGCTGTGTTAATGGAGTTTGTCTTCATCTCTTATGCCAGTTAAGGAAACAAAGTTTCTCATTTGCATGACATTTAAGAAATCAAGTTTCTGCAATAAGCCGATAATACCCAGTGTACAGAATGTAAAGCCACTTTGTAATCTGCTCTCATTTCTTCCTCTGATTTCTCATCATCTGTACCAAATAACAAAAGGTAAGAAGTCTCTGCCACTCTTTCAAAAGTAAAGTGTATGTCTGCATATGCATATACCAGTATTCTCCAGCAGGGTCTTGGGGGTGTTGGGTCGATTAATAATCTCAACCAACTGGTTGAGAACCATCGCTATGTATGGCTGCATCTCCACTCCTGATAAACCAGAAGGTTAAAGGCAGAAATACATATAAAAACACTGAATCTCATATTCACCTACAGAAATACTGAACATCAGGACAGGTTTGTTACAACTCACCCATCTGCATACAGATCTCTCCTATGGCCCAGGTAGCATTATTACAAACAGAGATGAACTCTGGGTTGAGATTTGTGCCCAGGATTGGCATGAATTCAGCTAAAGCAAACAAACACAAAAATACAGAAATGTTATGATCACCTCTGACAAACAAAAAAAATGGGTGACAGGAAATGATGTAAGTACTGTATGTGTGTGAGAGGGAAATAATTACCAATACATGGTTTGACATGAGGGAAGCAGGCCTTTGTCAAATCCCCCAACAAAGCAAATGAGCTCTGTCTTACTTCAGGCATTGTATCCTGGAAAAGCAGACAGTAAAAGAGAGATGTGCACACGTCAACAAGAACTGTCCTATACCAGCAGGCCAAAAAGCAAGATATTTTCAGCCATTTGCCACTGTATATCATGCACTGGCCCTGATTAACTCAAATGACAAAGTGCAGAAATCTCTTTAAATCAAAAATCTCCTCACCTGCATACACTGAAAGAGCAGGGTCATGATGTTACTGCGAGCCACCAGTGTGTCCACATGGCCCCCCAGTCCCTCAGCCAGGCCGCTCAAAAGATCCAGAGCAACAATCATGAAATCCTTGTCTGGTGCCTCATATTGGTCTGGCTGCTGACTGTACATCTAAAAGTCAGAGAGAAACAGGAAGAGACAGAAAGCGTGGGGTTTTTTCGTGACATTGAGAACAATAAAGGATACATAAACACAGATAAAACTATAGCAAACAAACACATAAGACTTGATGCCAGAGCTTACTTGCGCATGTAAGAATATGTATTGCAGTATTAAAAGATGACAAACATTCTAAAGCCCCACTAGCGGCTTCTAGAAGCTGCAATGGTCATTGCACTTCACAATACAAAAATATTGAAAGGAATACTGACAATTCTGCTATTTCAAGTCTTACCAGTAATGGGGATAAAACAGTAAAGTTTGTCCTGAGGGTGGTGCTAGAGGAAAGACCATAGGGTTATTAAAATCAAATTGGTTTATCCCTGTGGCAGTAATGTGCTCAGCTAATTTCATGGCAAATTTTCCCTTTAGATTTCCTTTAAGTGGTAAATTTCTTCTTATACTTCTTATTAGTGGTAAGTTTTGGCCTGACAATAATGCTTGAAAAAATGACACCAAAAAGAACAGGAGTCATCCTCTGGGAACTAAGAATATTCACAACACATTTTGTGGAAATCAGATCACTAGTTTTTGATAACCCTTGACATGAACATAAGTGTTGGTTGGGGCGTATGACAGGATGGGGCTGCTACACAAAGGCCCCTTTTTTACACCTTGCATTAAAATACTATTTAAAATGCTATCTCTGTATCCGGATACATTATCTGGATATTGACTCCACTAATGGGATTTGCATTTACACTTTGCATTAATGCGTGTTTTCGTTATCTAGATTTTGCCTGCATTGTTGTGACTGGATCTCAGTAGGCAGGTTGTTGTCCTATTAAAGTCCTTGCTCCTTTGGATAAGTGTCATCCTTTTTCTTTTGTTTTTTTGTGTTACCTGATAAATAACAACTATTAAGGAGAGCAAGCGAAATCAGGAAGATGAGACATGGTGATGTTTTCTACTTGTCAGTGGATTCCATCTAACAAATGTATCCCTGCTGTACAAAATGCATTTACACCTGGCTAGATGTGACGAAGATCCAATTACAATGCAAGCCAGACACCAGACCACAGTGCATGGTCTCGCAAATTGGACTGCATAACAAGTTCAATACATTCTGTGTGCATGCACACTTTGTATTAAAATGCTGTTTTCTTAATTAGGATGGCATATCTGGATACATATGGCATGATAATGGAGGTTTTAAATGGGGCCAAAAGGTCAGGGGGTCAGCAAATTCATTAACACTCATCCTTTGGGGATTGTGAATATCTATACCAAATTTCCTTGTAAGTGTGCAATAGCTATTGAGATGTACTGCTCTGGCTCATATCTCATGTCACTGTGGGATCTGACTGACTAAAATCCTAACTGTGGACTGACTGCCAAGCAGATAATTGTTACAATGTGTGAACAAAGCACATGTGTATCTAATTGAGTTTGCATGGCTCACCATGGCCTGAGCCAGTGTCTTCTGGACCAGGGTGACACAACGCTGGTAAACAGGCTCACAGTAGGGAAGGAAGCCACTCTGCAGCGCTGTGGCCACAGACGACAGACACTCCAGCAAAGGGAAGAGATCTTTGTCTTCATCCTTCAGCTCATTCCACTTGGCTATCAGAGGTGGCATCAGCTTCTGTATGTGCTCCTAAAATATACACACATACACAAGAACAGTATGAGCAGTGGCCAAAGTGTACCAGTTATGTTTGCATGTGATTTATGTTCATATATTCTAATCTTCCTAAGAGAGTAAACTTTAATCAATTACAAAATACCACAGTGGGAATATTTAAGGTTTTAGAGAATTTTGTAAAAGTCAACAAAGTTATTTTTGCACAAAACAATATGGTATAAATGTGTGTTTCTTTTGAGCTCACAGGCTGGTTGAGGTGGTGTCCAACAGAGTCCGCCAGTGTTCCTATGGCATCGTAGAGGATGAGCAGGTTCTTGTGCTGGTACTTGCCAAAAGCAAAAACCAAAGTGTCCAGAATGAAGTTCAGGTAAGGCACCAGCTCAGTACATGCCTCCTCCTCCAAGGTGGCAAATGCACTGAGGTGAGGAAAAGATTATTTGGGTAAGGAGGGTGAACAAGGTTGGAGAGAACAAGGGAGACAAGCATATAGAAAAACTGAGTCACACCTGCACGCTGCCTCCTGTACCCTCTTGTTGCCATCCAGGATGCGTTTGAGCAGCTCTGTCATAAGGGGTTTGAGGTGAGCATCAGGGGGCTGGCTGACTACCCAGTGGGCATAGCGGCTGAGTGTCCAGCAGGCGATGGAGCGAACCAAGGCCTTCTTGTCACACAAACACTGGATGAGATGGGGAATGAGCTCAGGCAGGTACGGTACCATGCCCTGCATGCAACCTGCAAAAAGAAAAAGATTTCCTTATTTGAAATTGTGCAGTATTCAAGGGCTTTGCTCATCATGTCTGTGATATAGGAAACGGTCTACTTTTCATCACTAGCATGCATCTTCAAGTTCTGAAACAGTTAACTGCAACTCTGTGTTATGTCTCACCCTCAGCAATAGCTCCCAGCACCAGGATGCCAGACTCCTTGATGACCCAGTCAGGGTGAAAGAGCAGGCCCTTGAGAAGGGGTAAGAGATGGGGAAGCAACTCCTCACGAAACACATTGGCAAGGACATCTAATGCAGCTGCCGAACACTTTCCTGCGGAGAGCCAGACCACTCAGCATCACATGTCAAAACATATTAAATCTGGCTTTCCTTTATACAGAACTTTAATAAACCCCATCAAAAAGTGGGTTAACACAGCAGAAAAGAAAACAGGTACAAACAAGAAAATGACAAATAATGACTACCAAAAATGCTAAAGGTTATTATTTATCTGCTGAGAGAAATTTTTATTCAGCCGTAACAATTATATGTTTCTGAGAAATGTTATGCTACCTGTTATGCTAAAGGGCTGAAAGGCCACAAAGATCATCAGAGAAAAATATCAAAGCTGCATGTTTGTAACTTACGTAGGTTCCAATCAGAGAGTGTGTCATCATCATCATCGTCCTCGTCTTCGTCAATGTCTTCCCCTTCCTCACCCTGTCCTCCTTCGTGCTGTAGGGTGACAGTGCGGGACTTGTGAAAGCGAGGCTTGATGTCTTGCTCGCTGTCTGGAACTGCCTCATCCTCTTCAACATCACCCTGGAGGACAACAGACACAGGAGTAAGTGAATGAACAAAGGACACAAGGTGAAATAGGAAGAGACAGGAACCGTCAGGTCTATATTGTCCCATAAGTCAACAACAGTTCCAAAGTAGGCTCACCTTCAGAAGAATAATGTCAATCTCAGAGTATTTCATCCCATTCACCAAAATGGGAATTAGTCTGGGATAGAGAAAGATAACCACATTCAGATTAAATCCACATAATGCTTGATTTAAATCAGAAATCAATTTGGGGTGCAGCAGGTTTCTGTTAGCATGGGAGCGCTTACTGGACCAAGTGGCCAGACAGGGCCTCCTTACAGATGGGCTGCTCTGCCAGGGTCAGCCAGAACTCACAAGCCTCCAGAGCTACATTCTCATCTGGGTCCTGTGTCCGCTGTAGCATGTACTGGTGAAAACACAACAAGAGGTAATAATGAGGAGGAGGAGGAAGGTAAATTCTCGTGTCTGTTTAAGGAGATACGTTAAATCTAGTCCCATCCTCACCTGGATGATGCTGTGCATGTGTGGGATGAGGCGGTCGATGCGAACCTCCAGCAGCATGACCAGAGCCCTGCATACGTTTTTCCGCACTTCACTGTCCTCATCACCAGCCAGTGCAAACAGACTCTGGACAGGAAAGAGACGAGGTGAGAAGAAGAAAAAGATAAAGACCAAAGGGAAGGCAAGGATAGGCATGGTGAACAACTGTTGGGACAGACAAAAACATATGAGCTTCGGTCCATTTCATTCTTGTAATGCACAAGATAACTGGGTTGAATTGGCCAGGTTAGGTGGTGGATTTCTTTGTTTACAAGCTCTCTATATAATAAATTTAAAGTTACAGTCTGGCCAGTTACAGGCCATCTCTTACCTCAATGAAGGTGTCAATATTGTCCATCAGAGCCTGAGCTCGACCAATGATAAACTGGTTCACACATGCTATAGCATGGGACCTGGGAAAAAGACGAAGAGTGAGGCCAAAAAAAAAAAAAAAAAAAATTCAGTTGGATGGTTCGGAGGGTAACAGCTGCAGAGGACAGACAAATGACCAGTGTCGCAACAGTGAGAAGACAAGAGAACAAGTGTTTCTCTGACCTGATCTTGGGACTGCAGTGTTTAAAGAACTGGAGGAATTTGGGGATCATAATGTTGAGAGGTCTGTTCAGAGCATCACTATCTAGCAACTCTGATGAATCCTCACAAATCTTTTGCAGGGCTCCAAAAGAACCCTGAAAGAAAAGCAGAGACATAAAGAATGAGTGCTAAAAGACCACAGACAAATGTAACAGGCATTAAAATGGAGGATACTGATCATGACAAAAACATTACAAAAGTCATGTGCATGTGTGCAGAGAGCTGTGCTTGACCTCGCAGGTGTTATAATCTTCTGAATTGAGCAGATTGCAGAGCTGAGGCAACAGTTCTGGCCAGGTCTGCAGTTCTCCTTTGGAAGCTACAGTTGTGATCAGGATACCTTCACAACAAAGAATAAAAAGTGTACACACATAAGCCTATAAAAACCTTGGAGAAACTAGTAGCTTAACTCACACAACACATTCAACATAATTTTCTTGAAAATACAGCACCCGCTCCCACACAATCACATTACCTGCAAAAATTCAACCACCAACGCAGTACTCTGACTCACACTGGCTAGAAAACACAGTTAACATTAGCTCTCTCTCTTTTGCATTTGTTTTTCCCCCTCAAATACCCACCTATTGTAGCTCTAATAAGTGGTGAAGGGTCTCCAATGTTGTTGAGGCATTCTCTTTTGATGAAGTCAGCCACGTTGGGTGGAAAATTCTGGTAGTGAGCTTTAACGTTATTCTTCAATATCAGTCCACTCAATGAGCGAGTGGGCTCATCTTTGGAAGAAAGTCAGGACAGAGACAGAAGAAATAAAAAAAAAACTCTGAGAGAGAGGAGTAGTTGTATGTATAAATTTTTGCAAGGGAGAAGTGAGGTCAGAAAGGCTAATAAATAAATGGAAATTCAGTTGCTTATATTCTAACAAACACAAACATACCCTCAGATTTGAGGCTTGTAAGGACAAAGATGAGATAGTTGTTGAAGTCTGGGAACTGGTTAAGTTGCTCCAGTTTCTGCAGACTCTGTTAAGGAACTCAACCAACCACACACACAAATAACGAAAGCTCACACACCCTCATATACCTCATGTTCCTTTCTGACATTCACACAATAACCATAAACAGACACAACAAACACAAGCTAAATTGGTGTGGTGCAACATGCAGCAACACACCTAGTCAGATTTTATTTCCATTTTCATACACAAGCACATTTTCCATCCTTGATGGGTAGATCAGGGCTGAGTAAAACCTCACATCCTCATGTCTCAATGCGCGCGCGCGCACACACACACACACACCTTGTAGGATACTTCCTGCACAGCTCTCTGTGTTGCAGTGTCTGGAGACTGGGAGTCCTTCAATAACTGAAGCACTTGCTGCAGACCCTGTTCATCTGGCTGCCACTCCATCCTACAGTATATTAACACAAATTAATTAGTTATGAAGCAAATACAACATATAATGGGGCTAACAACCATTATTAAACGCAACATTCAAGACTTTGAACTAATCTCACAGCAGCCTGGCACAAAAAAAATAAATTAATTAATTAATTAAAAAAAAATCTAATATACCATTTGACTACGATGTAGCGAAACACGACTGGGAAAATGGTAACGTTTAACGGTATCAATAATGCATTCTGGATTACTGCTCTGTAATCTCCGCTACCTTGTCGTTTCTGAATACACAAAAGCTAGAAGCGGTATCTTCATGCGCAACTACCTGGATGGATGAGCAGCCACAACAACAGCAACCGCGACCTGACGAACCTTTTTCACACGAGGCCCCTACGGCCTCTGAGCACAGACGCTAATGTCTAGCACATTCAGCTAACGAGCTAGCGTGGCTATATTATAACGTCAACATTGAAACAGAAAACAGAATCAGAATCTATTTTCGTGAACTATCTGGAACTCGGGAACAATGACAACTGTGTAAGCAATAAAAATGGCAAAGACAAAGCAAATCGGACACATTAATATTCAAATCAGAACAGTCGTATATTAACCCCGGCTGCTACCAGTAGCATAGCTAGCTAGGTTCATGTTGAAAGTACCGCCAAAGGTTTTACCTGGTCACGCCGATTTGTCAGATCTATATTCCTGTAGACTGTAGTGAAGTTCCGCTGTATTAGTTAACATTAACTAAAATCTAACTGTCTGGGTCTGAGTAAACATAAACTTCTGATGACAATAGATCTGTGTGGTTGCTATGCTAGCTGGTAGGTGACAGAGATTGCATGCATTGCTATCAAGCCGGGTGATGAGTATGATCATGTTCGGCTTCCGTACTGGGCAGACTGTTGGGTAAGGTTAGCACGTAAATTATTCAATTTTAAAGTCGCTATTAGATGACCTAACTGTGTGTCACATTTATGCTGCTGTCTTATAGTTTTAACTCTAATATGAATATAAATATCACACTTTTAAACATGTGAACAGGCACGTTAAGCGTACGATTATATGTTGTTTTGTCAATTGTGACCACCAGATGGCGACAGCGCCTAATGCCTGTGGCATCGAACTAGGGTTACACTGACTTTGCAAACTGATTTGCAGGACATCTACTGCAGGACATACAGTAAGTAAACACAAAAAACATGAAGATCTGTGCAAGCTAATAGATTTGTCCTTAAACAATATTACCTTTGCAAATGCACAGTGTTCGTTGACTTTTTAGTTTATTGTTGTTGTTGCAGCAGCTGTAAAATTACTGTGTAACAATTGTAACCACCACTTTCTTTCAACTTGAAGTCCTTGTTAGAACTGTATTTCTGAAACAATGTTTCAGTGTTGCAAAAGTAAAAGATTTCTACCAGCATGAAATATAATATTGGTAGTCTTTGTTTTTAAGAAACAAATGAAAGCTGAAATGAAAGAGGCATCCATACCAATTCCACAAAGCTTTATTAAAATTGTGATTTTAAAAAAGAGCACACACTGACATTCCTGTACAGTGTCAAAACATGGATGATGATTTGAAAGGTATGTGGAAAAATTCGAAGTCTAATGAAATAGAAGAATGACTGAGGAAAGGTATAATTCTCTGCATGAATAAGAGGACACAAGGTCAAGAAATTATATTCAGCACAGAGAGCTAATTTCACTCTTGCTGCAGCCCCATTTGCAGCAGGCATTAGACAGTCCCACTACTATATCTCTCCCTTTTCTGTCTGCACTCCGAAGAGCCTCCAATACTCCCTCTAAGACTGGCGAGCGAACTAAGTGGCTAAATCCAGCAGTCTCAGATGCCACATCCATTTCTTGATCTTTCCACACTTGGGAATCTGCAAGATGCTGCCTACTGGTAACTTGGGGAGCAGGATTTGTGTTCCATAGGTCAAGAGCTTCCTTCCCAATAATACCTAGTAAAAAGGAGAAGAACATATTTAATTATTGCAATACCGCTGTGTCAAAACATTGCATGTCATCATGCAAAAATAAATTGTATCCACATTTTCACGCACACAATCATACCTGAATCCCCAACACTTCTCCTCCAACGAGAACCACCGCAGGTAAAGATAACAGCTCGAATAAACTCTCTTCCACACAGCTTCACTCCGTAGAAAGAGGGGTGGCCATCATCAGAACTCACTCTGCCTGCCAGTGTCAACAGAAGGCCCAAGGTCAACATCACTGCTTTCCACATGGTTAGAATGATTAGAGAAAACTGCAGCCGCAGGTGTCTCAGATTGGAGAAGAGTTCCTTGAAAAACCTGGTAAGATGTCTGTGTGAATGCTTTCAGTGTGGTTTCTGTTTTTCCTGTACAGCCTCCTTCTTATATAGGCCTCGACATCATGAAGATGGGCCTCAGCTCAACTCAACTCCTCCTCATGCCCAGAGATAAGACAGGAGACCTTTAGGGACAACAATGGCAAGAGTGAAAAAAAATGTTGTGATTAAGTAGTGTATGAGGCTGGAGGTGATGTTAACAGCGCTCTTGGCCATCTGATCACCTGTGACCTTTTGCTGGCCTTTCTGTCCTTTTATCAGTTGCGTTGCACTCCGTATCACCAGTGTTCTCTCTGCCCTGCTATCTACTCCACCTGGCATTGGATAGAGATATTTATACATTCAGTGCAACAATAATTAGCATGCACTGATGCTCACTTCCAACACATGACATGAAAACCTTTTGGCCAATTTACAAAGTTCAAAAGAATCACTTTCCCTTAAAAAGAAAAACAGGCACAGTACGTACATACATGCAAACACATGTACATACTTGCATACATAAAGCAGAAAAGATGAGGGGTCATACTATTGTAAAAACAAATCAGATTTAATGAAATTCCCACCTTGGATTCTACATTAGAAAACTTATTGTATGTTCATAAGACACTGTCTCTAATGTAACATCAGTCCAATGTTTAGTATTGAAGCTACAGTGCTTTTACAAAGTCTTAGAATTAAGTGGGCAGCTCCCAAAAATGTATCTCCCAACAAACATGACCTGGCTTTTCAAAGAATACCACCATATTTCTACATCAATTGAAAGACATAAATACATTACCTACTGTAAATACAAACTTCCAGCATACTACAGGGAACCCTTTTGATTTCATGGCCAACTAGACATTCTGGACCATTAAGTGATTAAAAAAAAAAAAATAATAATAATATGAGACTTCAGGGACAACATAGATAAGTAGTGGTGGCAACATTAGATAAGCAATGAAGTCATGAGCGTTTATCATTTTTCATCCATTTGCTTGACATACGGTGTAATCATTAAAAAGAAAATTTTAAAATTTAAAAGAAATTATTAATGATTACACATAAGACTAATGTTACACAGAAGTGGTCATTTGACGTTTAGGGTGGTGAAAATGACAGACAGGCCTTAACGACCAATCAACGATCGCTAATTTTACTGACATTGCGACCACCTACTAAATCAGCCAATCAGAATTGGATGTAGGGCGGGGAACTGTCGAGAGGGTAGCAACAGTTGCCCCGGTGAAGGCAAGGCGCCATAGTCACGGTAGTCCTGGTGACAAGAACCAAGCAACGGCAATCAACAACAACAACCTAAATCGCTAAGAAAATAACTTTACGACAAAAAAGGACGTTACTTGGATACAACAGAGGTGAAGGAGTAAAATGTATCAGTTATATTTTAGTATTACTCAAATTTCTGAACGTGTTTGTGTGTTTCTACAGTCGTCAACGTTAACGTGAAGTCGGTCGAGCGTGGCAGTGATGAAAGTGGTTGCTAGCTTCTTTCTAAACGCAGACCGTTGTTATGGCGATGTCAGATATTTGATAAGAGTACAAGATGGCGGGTGTGTTGCAGTGCCATTCGTTAGTTCTGTTTTAGATTAGTGTTGTTCCTTATACTTTTTAATGTGATGAAATTACACCGATACGCGTTTGTTGGTACGGTCACAGATTTTGCAAGGAGTGATATTAGTAGCTAGTAGCCAGCCAGCTGTAGTGTTTCTACAACTTTACATTAGCAGCTAGCTGGGGAAGCTACCACTCTCGCTTTTCAACTGACTTAAGCAAGTTAGTCAGCAACGTTAGAGACAGAGAACAACATTAAACTGCTCACAAACCCAAATAATTTATAAGTTCTAACCATGAAAATTTGAGCACAATGTTTCATTGCCTTTTTATGACTTTGAAAAAAGTTTTTGGCCTGACATTGGATAGGGTTAGTCACTCGCGTGAACACGGTGTGCCGGATGATCATCTGATTGTCTTGTTTGCAGAGGAGTGGCTTANCACTCGCGTGAACACGGTGTGCCGGATGATCATCTGATTGTCTTGTTTGCAGAGGAGTGGCTTATTTTGCAGAGGGGGTGGCCTTAAATTCTGATTGACAGCGGATCCAGCTATTAGTTTAAGATTATTTCCAGATGGCATTATCTAGGACTAAGTATGATATAAGCTCATGCATATGTGCTCATTGCAAATTGATCATTCTTGTCAGTTAGGGTAGTTTTCTTTTTTTTTTTTTTANTTTTTTTTTTTTTTTAATTTATGGTGTATTAGATTCCACTCTTTTGTTTCATATTGGACCCAAACAGGAAAGGATCTCAACTACTGCTTCTTTAGCTACTTCCTCTTCTGGTTTATGTTCCTCTCTGTCTCTCTCTCGCTTGCTCCCTCTCAGTTGCATGCACACTATTACAGTCTCTGTGTGTCTAAAACGATATGCTATCAGAGCAAGTTAGTAACGTTTTCATTATTGCGTGCTATCCATTTTTATCCACAGGAATAGTGCCTCAGAGCATTGGTTGCCATGGCAACTTCTGGATACTCAGAAGACCTTCAGCCTCAGCAGACCAGCACAGTAACCATAGCAACACCAGCTGCCACCACACCCTCATCCGCTAAGCCTGCACACTTCCTATCTGAGATTCCACCAACCTCTGGAACAACCGAATCAGCCAACCAATCAGCCACCGCCTCAAAAACAGGACAAGAAGCACTGTGTTCCCAAGCCCCACCCACCCAAGCTCAGAACCAGAAGGCTGTGGTTCTGACCACTCCCACTCAGCACTATGTAACCACTGAAATGCAGCATTCGGCCGTCCAGAAGCATAATGGTCAGAGCAACTCTCCTCAGTACATCATAGTAACTGTCACAGGTGAGTGAGTGAGGAATGACTCATGTACTTTCACACTGATTTTTCCAGCTCAATAAGCTGCAGGTGTACAGCAAACAAGTTTCAGTTCTTCTGTTCAAGTTAGTGTAAGCAACATGCTGGATCCCACTGTGACACAGAAAATTTTTGTGATCCACAGTAATTGATTCCACTGGACGCACAATGCAGAAGATAGTTGTACATGGGCAAGGACTGTGATTGACATTTTCATTGATTAGTGTGTTCAGAACTTTGGCATTTTTATTTGATAAATAGCTAGGAAAGTGAAAAAAAAAAAAAAATTACACCTTAGCTTTCATTTCATCAGCCAATGAAACACAGTAGCACTTTAACAATATACTTCTTAGGAAACATTTGATGAATCTGTGTCCAGTTTGTGCCTGATTTTTAAGAGCTCTAAAGCAGTTGGCATAAAAACATTATGATTTAGTGATATAATGAGACAATCTCATAATTTGACTGAATATATGTAATACAAATACTAAACCTGCTTGACAGTCAAAATAGTTGTCAGTGCTGATGGTGGTGTTGTTAGTTAACTGGTTCTCAGTCATGGTCCACAGATTCTACATTGCTGTTGGTTTTCTGTTCTAATGGTAGCATCCCATCAGTAAAATAGTAGTGTGAATACTGGGATGACTAGAATGAAGACAGTCAGGAACATGAATTCAGCAGGAATCTAAAACCATAAATGTAGTTAGTTAATCTGGTTTGATGGTGCCCGCATTGTGAGGACAAAATAAGCTGATGGATTTTGTTGCTAGGCTACATATTCCTAAACGTGGGACGTGAATGGCTGATGGATGAAACCTGACTTCACTTTTACTTTGCTGCACTCCCTGCTTATGCTGTAATGGGAGTGGTATTATAATCTTTTTTTATTGTACCACTTAAAGATGACTAATTTACTAGTTTATGTTGCGGTAAATACAAGCTGGTGTTGCAGTAGAATTGTCAATAAGGCAGTATTTATGGTCATGCATGCTTTACAAGCTTTGGACCAGTTCCAGCCATATTTTAAACTGATTTAGGTTAATTCCTTTTTTATATGTCCTTAATTAATGAGAAGAAATGAATGATGAATATTGATGAAGTATAATTGAACTCAACTCTGGTTTTGATCAGTATGGTATGTTTATTTCTGGGTAGTCTATTTGTAGATCTTTTTGCCTGCAAATATCAAGTAACACTGCACTCTCACCCAGTTAGACTGAGTCACAGGCCTTGGGCTTGTCTTATGTAGCACAATTATTAGCAAGATCGCTGGATCCCTTTACAATATAAAACCTGGAACTCTGGAATCTAGAAAATGGACCAAAGTAAAAAGAGTTATTCAGGTTCAGTACAGTTAACAGCTAAGTAATCTTCTGGGATGCCATACACATTTAGCAGTTATGCTCTTTGGTCTGTGCATTCATATTTCTGATTGCAGGTAGAATTATCTGTTTTGGATCACTTCCAATGAGTGTTATATAATAACACTATACAATATTGAAATAAAAACTTTTTTTTTAATGAAAAATCAGTGGGCGACGTATCATAAAGTAGGGAATAAAATGCTTTTCTGCTGAGCTAAGCTTTAATAAAGAAATATTGTTTTAAATGTAGCAGAGATAATACGGAAACACTTGGGCTGTTTTAATAGCCCACAGAAGAGTGAGTATATTGCAGAATGTTATGCCTTTACATTTGCAAAATTTCAGAGAGCAGTTACGTCCTTTGGCACAGACCCACAGAGACTGAAACTGCACCAATTCACTCACTAAAAACACCAAGACTTCCCTAATTTTCTGAGTAGCCAGGAAATAGCACATGGGTGTTTGCCGTGGTGAGAAAAATTACCTTGTGATGTAATTTTTAACTAACAAACTATGTTTGCATTTTTGAAATGAAAGCCATATAATTGAAATCTTCTTCTTCTTCTTCTTTTCCTTTCGGCTTTCCCTTCAGGGGTCACCACAGCGAATCATCT